>NKCK01000283.1:0-45139 GCA_003946995.1 Fusarium oligoseptatum
GTCCGGCTCTGTCGTTGTGAGATAGCCCGAAATAACCGCTCCATCAGATACATCTCCCGCCGATACGGTGCACTGGAGGTTTTCGATTCTAGCCGCAAGGGCAGTTTGGTGGGACACGTTGCTATCTGCAATAGACTGTGGCAGGTGATCCTGTTCGAAATCGTCTGCAGAGACTGGTGTAGGACAGGGAGCAGAGATATGGCCAAAGCTAGACCGCTCGATGAGAGTAGGATCCAAATCCAAGGCCAGCCCCATCCAGACCTGGGCGACTGATCTCTCAGGGTCGAAAGAAATAAACTTGTCTCGGAGCGAGGCGGCATAACCCATAAACACTTGACGATGGACCAATGCATTTGGCCACTCCTTGATTGTAGGATTCATACTCTCCAAGAGAAAGAGAATGATGTCGTGCTCATCGACGCCCGCAGGAACAAGGACGTCGTCGTCGGGGAGTGCTGCGAGGGTTTCTCCTCTGACCTCCTGGTACCGATCAAGGCAGACATTCAGCGCGTCTAATAGACCCTCGTCGTCGTGTCTGCGGAGCCGAAGAGGTAGATCAAGCTCTCTGTGGACTTGACCGCACAGCGTAGCGCAGAGGAGACGGCGGTTCATGACTTCGGCGAGGCGGAAGTACAAGGAGAGCCCGATACGGTAGAGGCGACGGTGCAAGTCCACGAATCCACATATCAACCAGTCGAGGCGGTTGAACTTGGAGGTCGACGTGCCTTGGCTGTGAGTGATGGGGAGGAGCGCCATGTTGGAAACTGAAGTTTGGGAAGAAGTTGGGAGGAAACTTACAGCGAGGGGATGATGGATATTTGTGCCATTAAAAACTCGCTGTTGTGGGTGGTCCAAGATGACCAACCAGATTGCCAACTAACAACAACGCCATCGTCCCCTCATCCTGGTCAGGAGAGAACGGCAGTTCAGCAAGAACAAGAAGATACACTGCCTTGCTTGTTGTCAGAGACAACTCGACGACTCAAGGTCGAGACTGGAGACTTGCAGTAGAGGAAACTGCGCTAGTTATGCACACGCCCCCTTCACGATCGCAGTCTGTGCACCACTTGCTTGCTCCTCGATGGGGATCAAGAGAATTCCTTACTGAGGGCGCCGGACTTATTGCTTATGGCTAGGGCCTGTCGTCGGGGTGTCTGGGGGTACAGCGGACGACTGAAGCAAGAGTTGTTGAAACCCGATACCAGCCTGCTTATAAAAGAGTGCCATTGACACAGTGGTCCAAGTCTCAGAAAACCTCAGCACACATATACTACACCTTCCATCCCTTTTCTACTCACATCACCTACCCAGCAATGAATCATGACAATATCACGTATGTGCGTGGAAGAGACGGGCAGCGGTACAGTCAGTCATCATCCACCTTGATACCATTGACCGATGCTAACGGGAGAAGTCGATGATGAGATCATAACAGAGGAGGAGGTTCTCGTCCGTATTCCCGTCGTTGAACTGCATCGGCGAGGAATTGTACCTTGGCTTGGCTCGACGCAATCAGTTTGGGTCCTCGACGTATCCAAGAAGGAGAGAAAGGCCAGGATGGTAAACTACATTATCTTCCCAGAGAACATATCGGATCTTATCCCCCATGGTTGTGATAAGTGATAGGTTTGCAAAAAGTCCCGCGGTAAGGGAGTGGAAAGGTGTGACGGGGGTTCGGGTGGCGGCATGTGTGAAAGGGGGATGACACACTATATGAACATGGCTAGCTACACTGTTCCAAGAGCGGCTCTTTTTAAGATTGTCAAAGTCTCGATTTAAAATCCGACCTATGATGAGCAGATAAAGTAAAGTCAGCCAGGTAGCAGGACACAACGGGGTAGGAGGGCAACACCAGTAGGGGGCAAGGAGGAACACAGCACCAGCCAGTACCCAGTAGACAGTGGCTGGGATATCACTGAATGCTGTACCTGCAAGGAATAGGAAATCAGGAGAGAGGCACCCCACGTTGCTACCACTGATGCTGCATACAATCCCGTCGACTTGGCACGCAGAGCGCAGAGACAAGTTCTGATCAGACTTTTTAGTTAAAAGCACTGCATCCCCTGCTTCCTAGAATATCATGGATACAGTCATCTAATTTCTCTCTTATCCAAGCCTCCAGCTCAAGATTCCCTTAACAAACATGCAAGAACAACAGCAACAAACCGTCAATGCATTACGAACTGTCCCTGAAATGCAGCTTTTACGTGAGTCACCTACATGACAACACTCGAAGCGATTCACTGAGCCAAAAGTGCAGTCAAGATGGGTCTCATCGATGAGAAGGATGTCCTGTACAAGGGACCTCCTCTCGCGGGGCCTCTCCATAGCATGCGGCAGCTACACTGTGGAGATGTGGCTCTTTTGAAGCCTTCGACGGATGACCTTTTGAGAAGGATGGTGGATAAGGGTCAGGGGATGCTCAAGATGTAATGGGTGGGTACGTTGATATGGTGGTATCTGGAGTCGATATTTTGGGTAGCTTATTTGTTTCAATTCTGAATTGCCTCGTTCTCTATTGCCATGTATTCGATAACGACCCCCGTCGAGAAGAGGGCAAATCCAATACAAACCCATTCCCTACCAAATCCAATTCCATCATCTTCATTTTCAACTCTTCCTATAGAGAACCGTCCTAACAAGATCAGAAAATACATCTCGGCTCGGCTCCACGTCATCAACGACACACACCAGAGGCTTCCTCGTAGCAACCAGCTCCTCAAGAAGACCTCGATCTATAGACCCAAGCACGAGCCAAGCATCGATCAGTGGATGGTCGGCCTGTGGATTAATGTGGACGGCATGAAAGTGGCGATCGACCTTGACCCTGTCCCTGATTTCCCTCTTCTCGAGCCACGCCGATGCCTTGGGGGCCGCAGAGGCGACGACTCCAATGTTTGTCTTGGCTTTTTTAGGTGAATCATCTAGATCTGTGTATTTTTGTTAGCTTTTGTCGTGCTGTGGAAAGGCATGTTCCATACCCCAGAAGGCTTCACCGTCTGAGTCTACCCTCGTTTGGTCTCTGTGTCTGTTCCGGGTGAAGAGGAATAGAACCATGATTGCAAGTAAAATCATTGAGCCTATCACAGTAGGGATGGCCACGGCCGTAGTCGTATTACCCATGGCGGCTTCGATCTCTGCAGGAAGGGGGTTTTGGGGTGCCAGTCGTGTTGTGTGCCTAGAGGACATGTCCTCGTTGGGCTGCACTTTGGCTTAAGTACCAATCGATCCATCCTAACGATCAATGACCCATGAGAGAACGTTTCTTTTGTCAATTTGAACTCGTGATGCTACGGGATAGATACTCAGTAGTGCATCTTACATGCCCCCGGCTACTATTGAGGCACCCCTCCCCCTTGCCTAGCCCCCACACACACACCCTCCCCTTACCCACTCTCAGCTACTTAATCTAGGCCAGATTCGATGGTATATGAACTCCCATCTTGGTATAGCGCCTTCTGTTGTCTTGGCGTCCGGAGCCTAGCTGTCTATTGCAGCCGGCCGTATGCTTCTTGTCTCTTACCGTTGTCACCATCGTCCAAAATGTCCCTCGAATACCCAGGTGCCTCTCAGGGGAGGTCCGAATTACAAATCATCTTTGACTGCCCTGCCCAGCCAAGACCGGCAAAGAGGCGAAAGCTGCTTCACTGGTCAGTCCCACAGACAGAGGATCAATGGCAAAGCGCCAGGGTAGCTTGTGGCCTGGACACTCCCGAGAGTATCGTCTCTAAGATGACACAGCTGAAGAACTGGGGTATGGGTCAGCCAGTTGAGCTACAACCTTGGCAGAAGATGGTCGTTATCGCAGCCACAGTGGTTGATTTGTCTGCCGGGAAAGAGGAGGACGCAACACTAACGCTCAACCGTGTCTATGGTCGACCTCATGGCTACGAGACTCGCCGAAAGGATGTATCTGCAGTGCTACGTCTAATCGAGCTTTTCGATGACATTTATTCTTGCCTGGAGCACCGCGCTTTCGAACTTCTCGTCATTTTGAGTTAGTTGGTAGATACCGCCCTTTCCCGACACTAACATTTGACCCTCCTCCTAGACATTCCTCTCTCAACTATCCGCCTATGGACCAGGAAAAACTTCCAGCAGATTAAATACCAATGTCCACAGACCATGGAACCTAGGGAAGAGATTCAGGCTTCCGTGCCGTTTTACATTCCTTTTCTCGTCCGGCTCATAAGACCCCAGTACACTCTTGACCGCATTTACAAGGCCTTGAACACCAACACGCTTGACCAAGACGAGTTTTCGAGGTTTCATGAGGCATATCGCAACCAAAAGCTCCACTCTCGTCTCCTCGGCACTCGAGGTCATCATCGAACTCCGTTTTGCCAACTCGCACCACCAAAACCCCAGCTGCCATCCGAGCCGCAGCAGTCGCCGAGCATGCAAGATGACTTTGACCTGGATGAGATCTTCCATGTCGATCAGATGTACACCGTCAAAGTCTACACTTCGATCACCGGGTACAAGACTTTCAATCTCTCAGAGGAACTCCAAAAAGAAGGCCTCAAGGGCCGAGAGGGAGCAGAAGGTTTCTACCACCATCACCACAAGTAGCACGCGTATTGTCCAGTTCAATTGGTCTCGTTCTGCACACACGCCTATAGCCGACCAGGCTGTAGATGAACTGGTAAGTCCAGCGCTACCGCCCGAGTTAAGACTTACTAAGTAATAAGATTGACTCGGGAATCATATGCGACGAGGAAATCCTTCGACAAAAATGCTATCTTCAACATGACTATGGCAAGCTCAGTGACCAGTCATATAGTTTACAGATCATCATACCAACAGTCTCGCCTGGCAGTCCGACGTTTGTATCACTGGAAAGTTCAGGGCGAAGCAGCTCAGAGTTTAAACACAGGGTTGCCTGGAGGATAGACCGAGGGTTTCTGCTTGAACAGGGGACGACACTGACGACAACCAGAAGCATCCGCTTCATTTCCATAGGTATACCAATGCAGCCACCTCAAGAATGATCCGCAAGATCCTCTCTTGTTCATTTCTTTTTATATAAATCCGCGTCCCTCTTCATGTCGTTCATCCCTACAGACTGGTCAGGTTGGACTGGCAGAACTGGGTCCTTGGGTTTCGCTTCTTTCGATCCCCCTAAGAGAGGTTAGGTCTTGCAAAGCAGAAAGGATGGTGTGACTTGCCTTGGTCTGGGAGGTTGTTTTCCTGCCCTGACTTTTCAGAGTTGCCTCCGCCACTGGGATCAGTCGGCATGCTGTGTTGTGGTTTCCTTGTCGAGCTTCGAGCTTTTCAGGAGCTTATTGACTGAGTGAGGTAATAGATGAGTGCGGTAGCTTGCATAGCCTTGGGGTTAGAAGGGTCGTATGGGTTATTTAATACCGTCGACATACGAAGATGGCCTCACCTCCGTTGACCATCAACATCACAACCTACATTACAGCCCCTGGTAAGGGCTCCAAGCTGAACCAACTGCCGCCAACCGGTGTATACACCCCCATGCAGATGCTTAAACCGGTCGAGGACCTGGTCTGCACGAGGTGTGGATGTGCAAGCCTCCAACAGCCAAGATACACAGTTAAACAAGGATGCCCCGAGTCCATGTGGTACTCACTTGGGGCTGGCATCTGCCAGATCAGAAGCTGCCCTGGTTGATCTCGACACATCGTAGACATGGCTTCTTTGATCAAAGAGAACAGTTTGATACGGGCTACCATTAAAGCAAGTCATTGATAATATGGTTGAGTTCAATGGACATTCCATCTCCTCCATGAACGTTGCGCAACTCAGTCAGTTCCATTGTCTACCTAGGTATTGACGTATTGAACCAGTATCTCGACTGGGTCGCATAATGGGCTACTCTGCTGCAAGCCGCAGTCTCCACGAACGCTCCAGTATCCCTTCAAGTTCAGGGGTCACATCTAGCCATCACCCAACTACAATTCGGTGCGGTTCTGAGCTATCAACCTCCCCCTTGTGCCTCAGCTAATTGTCTACAAGATTACCACATAAGTTTAATCAATGAGTGATCAAGCAGAGGCCAGTTGCCCAAGATTCTACTCGCACTTTCGAGGCGATATAGCTTACATATCAATGGCTTTACATGCTATCTAAGCCATAAACATACGCGAAAGGGAAGTTTTCACACTCAACCTTGGCTCATCAGCCTGCTGACAACTCGACCTACTGAACAGGCCGAAGGTTCAAGATCCATTCATGGTCAAACCAGTTCCCACCATCCCTGCCGTGTTTGCCTCGCGCCTCAGAGAACGGCTGGTGGTCTTTGAGCCGCGAGGACGAAGTTGGGTGGAGGTGTAAGTCGAGGCATGCAGAGTCCGCCTCACCTTCATTACAGGCTGCATACTAGGCTAGTGGTCAACTCATTACTGCTGCTGGCAATGGCTAACTATCCCAGGTTTAAGCATCAGCACCTTACAACTTGACTGAGAAAGAAGTCCATTGCTGAGAGAGACTCTGAAAATCAGAAGTACGTACCGTCTATGGGGGTGGCTTGAGGCAGGTATGCATGTACTGAAAATCAGATGTACGTACCTGTGTGCTCGATTCGCTGCTCACCTGATGTCTCTGAATTTCAGCAGTACGTACCATCGTTTGAAGACAGGATCCGAGTCTGAAATTCAGAGGTACGTATTTCAAGGGGGAAAGCCAAGGACCCGGCAGGCGTCTGAAATTCAGAGATACGTACTATCTGCCTGTGACCTCCAGCTGTCAGCCCCCTGTTGGAGTAGAAGCTGATGGGAGGGTACCTCAAGATGAAGGGACGGGGCTTTGATGACTTGAAGTCATCAGTGACAGGGATCCAGTCGCGCCGTAAGACGGTAAGTGAAAGAAAGATGGCTGTCCTCCCACCTATTTTACGAGAGAGTATAAAAACAACAATAAATGAGCACAAATCCCGCCTTGACAATGGATTGTTCATGACCCTCCTCCCCCACGTATATACCCGTACGACAGAATACTAGGTACCTAGGCGCCTCTTTGAAGGCGGGGTCTACTGGAGCGATGTGATTAGTCAGCTTTCCAGGCCGCTTTGTCCAAACGGCCAAACGGTGGATGTTTGCCCAACCTGCCAACCCAATGTATGAGGCCATCAAGCACGCGCCGTTTATACAAGCCGACGACTTCTGGAATTCACTTTCTTCGCCCCAAGGCCCCTCGCTTGTGCTCCAACCAGTAATTACCGCATCGCGAAAATGCACGCAGAAACGACTGAAACATCGAGCCAAGACGAGGCAACACCTGTACGATCACTCACATCACCGTCCATGTTCTCATGAGATAGATGCTGACCATCGTCAGATGGACGAGGCGGAGGCCGGCGAATGGGCCTTCATCGCGGGATACAAATTCCCCGGCGGTTCCAGTCGGAAACTGCATTGGAAAAGGCGACGTTTCCCGGGCCGCTGCAAGATCATCGTTGGAGACACCACACTTGAGTATGAAAAACTCAACAAGGATGGAGATTTGGATATTCCTGCCGATACAGTTGTTCAAGTTTTCGAGATGGAAGTCAAGTTTACTCCGCAGGGTAGTAAATACCCTGGATTATCTTTCCAGCTCTCTCGGGCGAGATCCGTATCAGCAACTGACGAGCCGTCTTGACATGAACAGTCCCCCATTCCTCTCCCTTGAAAATAGTCGTCGGCAAGGCGGAATCTCCATCCGACCAGTCTATGTCCAGCACCACATCATCCCCGACATAGTGGGCTCGTATTGAAGCGGTCGTCCTGTCAAGACCCCACGTCGGCAGGCCTTGGAGGCGCTCGAGTAAGTGTTGGCTCATGAATTTCTCCAGTTGTTGCTTGTGGGCATAGGCTAGTGAGTATGTGACTGGTTGAAGTGCAGAGGGGACAGGGTCGGGCCGGGGGTAGAAGAAGAGGGAAATCTCTTCAAGACATCAGTTGCCGAAGCCAGTTCAGAGGTCCCAACATACCCTCTAGGTATTTCTTGCCGAGAACGCCATCTTTTTCGTGGAGCAGCGCGTGGTATTTCGCCCAGGTCTTAGGTAGATTGAACTCCTCAAGCTTGGTCTTCAATCCTTGACTAATTCCAATGCTAGCATCATGAAGCAATTGCAAAGTTGTCACGTTGACTCGGAGGGCTAGAAGCGTGAAGGAGGCAATCCCGAGGCAGGACGGACTAAAAGGATTGGTTTCCTGGCTGTATCGCCATTTGGCCGGCTCCGCACTCAGAGCTCGCACTTGCTGGTCGAATTGGTTCACTTTCTTCAGGACAAAGTCATCTGAGGGGGCTGTTGTGGGCATTGTCCAAGAACTAGTTGACCAGGAATGAGGTCTGGGGTCAAGGAGAAGAGAAGCGCAGTGCCAGACTTGTTTATTACGAGCGCGTCTTTTTGATGCGCTTAATTGAATATGATCCCAGTACCTGAATCGAGGCTAACTACCTATCGGGGATCCTGGATGGAAGAGGGCAAATGGCTAGGTAGGTTGGAGGGATGCCAACCAACACTCGAATCATATCCTACTTACCTGCTATTTCGAAGTCAGCAGCCGCCAGCAATATACACCAGCCTCAGTGCATGCATGATAGACACATATTACTCCAGACCCTACACTGCATTCAGTTTGGGGCCCTCACTTCTACCACTCCCTAAATTTAAGCAAGGGACATGATAGGTTGTGGGTTGAAGGGCTCTTCGGTACCATGAGTGCGATGCCCGATCGATCCCATGACACCACAGCCACGCCCTTATAGAGTGACGGTGATAATAGCCTTGGTTAGCCGCAGTTCGTTCTGAATCAAGGTCAACCTTTCCTACGAGATTAGCGAGTGTACGCTGTCGTGATGATTTCGCGATAAGTAAGTAGGTAGTCGAGTTGGTACCTAGCTGGGTCCCCTGCCATGTCCGCCCCACGTCCATCTTCGAAGCTCGACTCTCAAATCAACTCGGTTCAATACAACACAACATCATGAGCACAACTACAGACTCATCGCAAACAGTCAACATGCCTCTCCCACATCCCAATACCCTCGTCACCACCTTCTCCCGAGCCCTAACATCCTTCCAATCCTCCCCAGACGCCCTCCGCATCCTCTGCACCCTACCCCACGTCTCCAACACCCCCGCGCCACGCCGGCCGTCCCACCCCGTCCGGGACCTCATCATCCTCGACTCAAGCTTTAACCCGCCTACGCTCGCGCACGCGGGCATGGCGCGGTCTGCACTACGGGCTCACGGGAGCAGCAGGCTCATGCTTTTGTTGTCTGTTAATAATGCGGATAAAGCGCCCAAGCCGGCTAGTTTTCCGGTTAGGTTGGGCATGATGGAGGCTTTGGGGAGGGAGTTGGTTGGTGAGGTTGAGGGGTTGGAGGTTGATGTTGCTGTTACTACCATGCCGTTTTTCCACGACAAGGCAAAGGCGATTGTTCAATCAGGGTTTTACGGGGATGCGACACAGACGTTTCTTGCAGGCTTCGACACGTTGGTGCGCATATTCAACCCAAAGTACTACGGCGAAGGAGGAATGCGTCTTGCGCTAGGACCATTCTTTGACGCTGCAAAGGTGAGGGTTACTACGAGGCCGGATGAGACGTGGGGAGGTGTCGAGGAGCAGAGAGTTTGGTTGACGGGGACGAAGCTGGGGGAGGTTGGAGGGGATGATGCGTGGGTTGGGAGGGTTGAGATTGTGGAGGGTGATGAGGGAGGTGAAGGGGTTAGTAGCTCGAGGGTGAGGGAGGTTGTGAAGAATGGCAATGTTAAGGAGTTGGATGAATTGGTTAGTAGTGAGATTAAGGGGTGGATTGAGAGGGAGGGATTGTATAGTGAGGTTAAAGATGCTAGTTTGTGAGGTGTTGGTTGGTGTGGACGTGTCGTGCAAAGTGGTGATGGCGTCTTAGACGAGTTACGGATGGTAAATGAAGCGTTCAACATATCGTGCACAATGAATGATCCCGACAAAGCCAACAACTTACTACCCATGCGTGAAGAAGAAATAACATAGCAGACATGGTGAAAGTTTGGTCAAAATTAAATATAAATATTCCATGGGGGGTTTTCAGAAATCGTTGTGAATTTGGGCATCTTCAGGGTAGCCGCCTTGGCTGCTCACGAAATGACAGAACTCCGACAAACACCGGATTTGCATTCAAACAAAGATCTATAGAGCGGGAGGCATGCAGTTGTCTGTTACTGAGTGAAATTTTATGGCTTTGCATATTTTCATGCAGGGAAATCGATAGGAAATGGAGGCGTACCGTTCATAACGGTATATCAGCCTGTGGGGACATCGATGATATTCAGAGGCACCTCGTTGTACATGCCTGCACAATTTCAACAGTAATATCACCTATGAATCGTAAACACAATGTAATGCTCTCATGAAAGGTACCCAACGCACAAGATCACCCTCCAACCTAACAGAGCAGACTTTTCCCCATGAGATGAGCCGCCTTAAGCTAGATGCCACCGACAGCCGTCCTCAAGTCTGATGCCAAGCATCACAAGCCAAGCACCAAGGTCGCTATCCGGAGCCGCATCCCCAACCCTCAGCAAACGATTCGTCCAACCTCCCCTTCCCACCTCAAAGATGGAGATCTAACGGATCCCTTCATCTCCGTCCGCCTCACCGACGGGCTCACCATCGGCCAAACACGACTCGAACAAAGAAAAATCCCCTGCAAAGTCCACTCTTTGAAGCAAACCATGTGTCACCGCCCGCACGTCTCCACTGAAAAAAAAAAATCCAGGCACGCAGAATTCTGCCGGGCAGAAAAAACTTTTAGGCGGTGAAGGGTGACTGATTGGAAGCCCCACACCACGCCTATAAAATCTCGCCCTCCCTCGCACCCTTTGGACTTTTTCTTCTTTTCTTCTTCACGTCGACAATACTTCAGTAAGTCTACCCCTACAGTAGCACTCTCCACTCTGAAGCTCTCTCTCCAAGTCCTGCAAATGATCTTTTGCATCTCTCTGGAAAGCGCTTCAGCTTGGAGATCTACACTCTTTTGCTTTGCAGCCTGCTAACCACATCACCAACAGGAGAATCATTTCTATAGTATTCGACCTTCTCTTGGTTCCCTAAAAGAGCCACAGATCCCACCCTGGTTGATGAGTGCATATCCTCGACACCCTAGAGTGAATACCTTGGTCCTCTCGAACTATCCGCAAGGATGGCGGTGGTTGCCTTGTGCAGCTGCTGTATAGAGAGTGTTTTTCTCTTGATGATCTCGATCCCTTCTGCGGTCTTGCCTTCGGGCGCGCAGTCGGGATGGGTGTTGATGGACGTCTGACAGGCGTGTTTCCTTTTCTCTTTTTCATTACTGCCTGGGGCTTGCCCTGGAAGTGAGGAAGAAGTCTTTGGTCATTCTCAAGCCCGCCTGCTGTTGGAGCACATCTGCACCTGGAGAAGCGTGTCGCGGAGTACCCAGCGCGGAGCTCGTGAGTTGGGTGGAATGCAAGCATGGGTCCTCATGTTAGACCGTACGTGCCATGCCTTTCAAGCTGCACCAGGAGGTAATGATAGAGATTTCAATTGCCATGCTCTCCATCTGGTAGGAGAACTTGCTTTTCAGGCTGATCTATCACTACCTTTTGCACATTCCTGCCACCACTCCCACCTCTTTTTCAACCTCGCTATCAATGCCAATAATCACGTCTTTCGCCTCAATCGTAAATGCTCATGCTGGGTCTAGAATAAATCTATCTTGTGTCTCCCTCCTCTCATTCAAGCCTCGGGCTTCTGGGCATAGACATAGCGAACCATCATGTAGGCGTGGACCTTGCGGTTGGCCAGAATCTTGCGCATACCCATAAGGAAGATCTGGTATTCGTCTTTGGGCCACTTGAGCACGTTGTGCCACATGAAGAGCGTGTATCCTTCAATGTCGTTCTCCATGGTCAGCTTCACGAACCGGCCCACCTCGGCGAGCTTGGGGTCCTTGGGCCAACCACCGACAGGGAGCTGTTGAGTGTTAGTGATAAAAACGTGATGCCGAGATTGAGACCATACCTTGTAATCAACAACCTTCATGTTGGTGAAACCAGCCGCCTCGATACCCTTCTCCTGTAGATTTTCCTGCTGCACAAAGAATGGTCTCTGGGTGATCGCTCCACCGGCCTCGTACAGCTTGGCCCACGTCTTAAGGTAAGGCGCAACTTCGGGGTCGTCAGCGGTGTCGTCGTCGCAGAAAAAGTGCACATCGGCCTCGGAGGACTGAACCCAGCCGCCAGGGGCACAGCATCGGTAGGCCTGCTGGAAGATGGCGTTCCAATCGGCGATGGCGCCAAACAGGTAGCGGATGTGGATGAAGTCAAAGTCGTTGTCCTTCCAGGTCCAAGGCTGGGTAGCATCATCGATTTCGAATTGGACGTTGGGAGGCACCCATGATGGCTGGCAGGGGGAGAGGTCGGAACCGATCACTTCGGCCTGGGGGTACTGGTCGGCAAAGTCGCTGGGGTGGTCAGTTTGGAGCATGACAGAAGGACAAGAGAGGCGTACATGGCCCAGATACCAGAGCCGGTACCGACATCGAGAACTTTCTGTTTGACGAGATCTTAGCAATTGGCGAGTGAGCGGGTGTGTCAGAGACAAACCTTGACATCAGAAGGAATGGGCGCAAGGAAGAGCTTGTCGCCGAGGAGGACGGTGAGGTAGTGATGGGTGATGTCCTGCGACTGGAGCTGCTGGTCGTCGTTGGGAGTAAAGTACTCTGTGGAATGGCGGTCGCTGTGAAAGGTTCGGCCCTGGATGGTTCGGTACTCGAGGATGCTGGCTGTCACGGAAGCTGTTGAGCTTGCGCTGTACGATGTGTTAATGTTGTGCTTTCCTGGGGAAGGAGCTTGGTTGCACGTACGCATCAGATCCAAGAGCTGAATCAGCATCGTCAAAGTCATTATCCTAGGTAAAACACACATGCGTCAACGATCTGTCATTTATGATGGCGCAAAGCGCACGGAAGCTATCACGACATACTGCGTTGTCGGCGGCGACGATCGCCTCGCCTCGTGGCGGGGAGGAGGACACCAGGGGTGCGGGGCTAGGTGACTTGCTAGGTGATTTGCTGGGTGATTTGGTAGCGGGAGCGGGAGCGGCGGCGGGAGTGGCAGCCTGTTCTTCGTTCTCGTTGGCCATGATGACAGAGGCTTTTTTTTCGGATGTGGGAGGGATGGTGAGAGTGTTGTACAGAGTGAGGTTGTGTCTGGGGAAGAATTGAGAAGTGGATGGGGGATATAATGGGTCTTACTATGGATAAGAATGGCTCCTTCCCCTCTTGATGTGGTGCTACTGCCGTTTCCAAGCATCCGTGGATCGTAGTCCCTCAATCGTCAGGCGCGGGAGGCCGGAAGAGAGGCCTAGAACAGAGACGGGCTGGGCTTGGCGGGGGTGGTTCCATTCCTGCACATCCAGATGGGCTCCATCCTCGCAGCAGACTTTCTCCAATAAACATCTACAGCGCCCAATTCTGGTGCTGTTCGTCTGGCAGCTGCCCCTCTACGGTAAGGATGGCGCCGGCAACCTGGCGGACGGGAGACGGGAGATGTGGGCATTAGCTTGGAGGTTGCTAGAGAAGGAGGGGGGGGGGGGAAGCTAGGAAGTCATGATCATGATACGAGAGGAGGGTCCACGTCAGTGCGACTGACCAAAGAAAAAGGCTGGACTGTCCGCAAGCATTTCCCGCAAAAGACAAGACACAGGCATGGGGGGGAGGAATAGTTTGCTGATGTGGGAATAGCTTCGGGGTAGCGCAACGGCTGTGGGGCATTTAGGTTATCTCACTTGAAAGGGAATCACGAGAGGGAAATAAAGAGAATACATAGATTAATCAACTAAACAACCTGAACCTACGCGCAAGATTGGGGGCTTTTAATAGCATCTATTCATATGGCCATCCCAGGAGAAAAACCCTTGCCAGACACCTTGCCAGACACCTTGCCAGACACCGTTTAAACGGGCATAATCAGAGTAACCGACAACCTTTCCCTCCTTGCGCAGCCGCTTCACGACATTCGGGGGATAGTCCCTCTCGACGGTGCTCAGCCACTCGTCTATGCCTCCACGATACCACCGGGGTTTTCCATCATAATCTTCAGCACCTTCAAAGCCCACGCTCCACCGAAACATACTCGACATTTGCTGCCACTCCTCATCCTTCTTCAGCGCCTTCTCAAAGTCCTCGGCAGACATTGGACCCCACGCCTCACGGCGCTTCTGTAGCTCCATTTGCGTGTGCCACGCTCGCCATGGGTTGTACGGCTCTGGGTGCCTGGTGGCGAACCGGTGCAGCCTCGTTTTGTAGTCCCACTCCTCGAAATCGAGCTTGTGCAGCCCAGTTTGCTTCATTTCAAAGAAAGGGGCCACAGCTGTCCACAGCTTCTCCCACGCGGCCTTCTGAAGAGAGAGCCCAGTGAGCGACCCCTCCTTTTGTAAGTCCGTGATATTCTTCATAGCCTTGAGGATCGTATCCAGTAGCTCTTTCTCATCTTCCGTGATGGCCTCGTAGAAGGTTAGAAGACCAACCTTGGCTGAAAATATGTCGTCTACCTCTCCTGGGTATGACTCCTCCCATCCCGACAACCCGAAGCGATCACCGTGGAGTATTCCTAGCAGATCCTCAATCCTACAGATATGCCCCCACTCGGTAGGATCCCAGGTGTCAATTCCTTCGTTTTGGAGTTGGGGCGGGGGATCCGGCTCGCGCACACCATCATACTGATCGAGTGCCACAGGGAGATCTATATATCTGGTGCTGAGCTTAACTCCTCGGGCCTCGTAGTCCATAAGCACGGTTCGTAGGATTGAAGGGGGGCAGTGAGCCCTCATCGACAGGGACACCAAGTGACCTCTAATCTCATTCAAATCTGAAGCCATACCACGATAGTCCCCGCTGGCGATGAGGTAGTTGGGGATTGGATCCAACTCGTTCTCGGGGAGCTTGTCTAGTGCATACTTGGTATAAGGACTTGCGAATCCGCGACTGCTCAGAAGCTGAAACATCCTGGAAAGCATGAGCATCGATTCTCTGTCTCTCACCCTTTGCAGTTGGCTTGGTAAGGACCTGACCATGTGTTTTCCAGGCAACTGCTCGTTGCTGCTGCTCATATCGTGGTCCTTGTAGACCAGCCACTTCAGAGCGTCGTAATGCTTCTGTTCAATAGTATCTCCCGCAAAGGCGCTTTCCAATAGGCGGTCGACGGGACGGTGATAGTCAACTCTTCGAATTCCGTGCCAGATGGATCCAGGATATGAAGAACCTGTAGCCCTCCTATAGGCCTGGAAGGGAGGAAGGGGAACCTCCCAGACGTAGTCAATGGATGCTACGCCAAACTCTTCACACCGTTTTAGAATGCCTATATCAGCAGTCTCAAGGCCCCTTAAGAAGATTTCCTTGCCATTTCGGCGATAGAAGATGTCGATGACGGTATTGCGCATTTTGATAGAGGTCAGTGCCAGAGCTCGTCCCGAATCCCCAGTATCTAATAGATGATTGAAGGTCTGGATCAACAGCTCCGCTGGCAGAAGAGCCAGCGTGCCATGCTGGACAGGGCGATGTGGCTCCTCAGGGAGCGATGAATCCAACTGGCTGAAGTTGTCCATGATTTCTGAGAGGTTTGTAAATGGATGTTGAAGCTTTTTGCAAATGTTGAGGGTGTTATCTTGATCCGTCTGTTGAGTGATGAATGCTGGTTGTTTCTGATAAACCTGATCTATCAAGAGTATGCGAAGATTAAATACATGCATTCCAACTAGCCTTCAAGCTGATAATGAAATAGACAGTGCCTTGGTGGACCCTTGAATCAGGGTCCTGCCTTACAGCAGTCTGTGTTCTGAAACATGAACAAAGCTAGGTCCTTTGAACAGAAGAGTAGAAGTTGCTTTCTTTGTTTCGTTAGTCATATAAATAAACTCAAGTATCTGTGCATAGACAAAGGTGGTATTACTGCCAAGAAGATTTCTTCACAAAGAACACTGGTTAAAGGCAAAAGAAGGGAGACAAAGTCGAGCAGGAAGAGGTTCAGCCACAAGCACGAGCTCTCATGAGAAGCCATGGCGGATACAATCTGGGCATACTGCCGCCGATACGCCCTGGCTGGAAATCGATAGTTTAAGTAACATCTCTAATAGACTGGCTTGGGGATAAATCTGCCTTACCAACCTACACATGACCTGGCCTACGCTTCCACACATTACAGGGATAGCTACGTACGATTCATACTGCTAGACTAGGTCCTTGCTCATCCGACTCTTTTACCACGGAAGACATCATGGGTGGCTAACAAACTCTGCAAAAGGTATGGAACGGCTGCCTCCCTAGCTCGTCCAGAGAGGGCAAAGGGCTCGAGATATACATATGCACCTATGCAGATGTGAGCTCGAGAAACCCTTGTACCCCATTTATACAAGATAGTTACACTTAAATGTGCTACTTCGGTACTTTTCATGAGGGTTATGATCCAGACAAGACCACCAGCTTTGTTTGGCGCAATGAGTTGTTGAGACATGGGATCCTACTATTGGTATTGGCTCCCATGCAATCCTTTCTCACCAACCCGAGGGTTCGGAGAAAACAGCCGCGAGATTAGAATTATATGGTGGTACATATCCTGAGAAGCCATTCGGGAAACGGAGGCATTGGCGGCGTTTGCAAGTATCCCATTGCGAGTAGGAACAACTGGATCAAAAATAGTGTATTCAGGCAGTATCAAACCAGCAAAACTCGAGAGTAAATGGAGCATATATTATCATACAGAAAAGAACCACAGTTAGGAATATTCCTCTTGCTAGGTACTTATGAATAACAGGAGGGTGACATATTCCTGTACCACCAGGTGTCGGCATCGTAGCAGAGCCCGAGAGAGAACGAATGTATCCTGGTTCCCGGATAGCTACCGAGACTGTCGGTTGGAATATCGGACCCTTCTGAGTCGGAGGGGAGCATCGCCGTGAGCTCAACCAGGCAGGCCTTCGCGTTACGCCTGAGGACCGAGACCCCCTGCGCCCGGATCCTATCCTCGATCCTTCGCAAGGACGTCAGGATTGAAACGAGGTGGCGTCTCTCAAAGCTGTCAATGCCTTTATACCTATCTAATAGGTTCAGCTTTGCCTCCCATATATCGCTAACCTCGCCATCGTAGATTGGCTTCCATCCAAGGGGATCTAGGAGCTCATTGCATAGCTGCAGTGTTAATTCCCAAAGCTGAGTCTGTAATGTGTCTCCTTTCCAAGCTTTCCCACTCCAATCTCGCCCACGTGGTTCATAAGCTTGGAGTAATCGGAAGCTCTCCGGGCATTTCTCAAGAGGGGAGGTCAGCGTCAAACCTTGTCGCCATAGGTGCTTCAGAAAGGCCTCAAGCACTGAGGGTGGGCAGGCTGAGTGCATCATCCACTGAAATGGGAAGTTATCATCATATACCTCCAGAGGTTCAAAACCCAAGTAATCCTTTCTATACCAGATTCCTATACCGGCGCTCCAATGGTATTTGCATGTCGATATAAATCGCGGAAAGTTGAAGCCTTGGGTCGATAGATAGTCGATGATGTTGGCGACACCTTTGAGCTTAGTCCTATCGGTTTCTTTCAATAATGCAAGGAGGAAGTAGTGCGGAATGTGCTTTAGGCTACCGGCGAACTCGGCTCGTGCGCCTACTTGTTCCGGTTCCAATTCATCGTTAAAGTCGGTCCAGGTTGTGGCTATGTCACCACCGTTCTCCACGAGCCGCTGCAGTACAAAGAGGCATTGATCTGCCGTCATTTTTCCCTCATGAAAGGCGAAATCCAGGTAGTTAATTGGCTTATGGTCAAGGTGCGGGAGCAGGTCGCGGCGAGCTCTGAAGAAAGGGAATTGAGGCTTTGCATTCTCCTTGGTCCAGATGACGTTGGAAGGGGCAGCGTTGTGTTCGATGCATCGTTCAATCTGGGCAAAATCGCCCGCCTCCAAGGCTTGACGGTACGTCTCGTAGTTGAAACTTTGATAGAACGCATCGCTCACGGTGTGGTGCAGCCTGGCAGACGTCAGGGCCAGGCTCTTCAAGCTTTGCCGATCCATATGCTCCGTGATGGAGAGGATGACTTCGCTGGGCATCCTGACAAGATAAGCGTCATTAGGTTGCTCGATTCGGATCGGAAGCTCCTCCACTGGAGCTTCCTGGTTGTCTGGTCCTTGATCGTTTGTAGGTGTCTGAGATGAGGTGGCACTGTCGTCTTTACAGTCGATTTCGGTGGCCTTGGGTTCTTGTGGGTCAGACATGTTGATGGTGATTTGATCTTTCGCAATGAAAGCTGGTGAGTTGATGTAGGTGTTGTATGTGTTGGTTGTAATGTTGTGTTCAGGGATTGTGTGATGTTTGAGTAGTGAACTTGTTTCATCTAGGAAAAGGCATCTTGATATCTCCTTATATGCTTCGACTGATGGTATACTCAACAAGTTTCTATTTATCTGCTATTTCTTTGTTATGAAAGGAATAACAAAGAGACCCAAATTAAAAATACTTTGCTCTCAATGGCTGCTGAAAGCCCTTTCACTATTGCAAATGTGAAAGGAGAGTTATCCACTAGCATGCGGAACCGCCCATCAGTAGCTGAGCATCAACAAAGGACATATCAGCATGCAGGGGATGGCAAGACTTTTTTTTCTTTTTCTCGCACAGACACATGGAGGCTGTGCTCTATTGAATGGCTTTTTAAGCGATCTACTAGTACTGATCATATATGATGGCGAAGTCGAGAGGATAGTGTACCCTATTCGGAGGGTATTTAGAAAATGGCACAATCACTGGGTCAAATCAATTCAAAGAAAATTCATTATTCATTCATACCTAGATAACACCGAAAGTATTCAAAGGGCAAACCACCTGAATACATCACTCTACAAGTACAACTCTAGTCTCAGCAAGACACCACCACCACCGACTTACCACTTCCGCAGAGGAATCTTGCACCAGTCGGGATCTGTGTGAAGCAGCCAACCAGCATCTTCAAACCCCCATTTCTGCGGCCAAGCACTAATGACGTTTACCGGCCCATGGAAGCGATACCGCTTCTTGAGGAATTTACCGCACGGAGCCTCCTGGAGACTCTCTGCCCAGAGCTTCCGCGGATCCCAGCTGAGCCAGAGGCAGAACCTGTGCATCCTGTCCTCTCGGTGCCTGAACTGGGAGTTTAGGAGTTGGTCGTCGTCAAAGAAGGGTTCAAAGGCCATGCAGAGCTCGTGCCAGCAGGTTTTGGCGTCTCGCTCAAAGTCTAACCCTTCTGAGGCTTGGGCTCTGGCTTCGATCTTTCGCAAGGCGGATAGGATGGCGATGAGGAGACGTGCCTCTACGTCGTCGATACCTTCGTATTCATGCAAGAGCCTCACCTTTTCTACCCAAATGTCCCCAACCTCGCCGATGTAAAGGGGCTTCCACCTCTGTGGATCAAACAGGTCATTGTAAAGCTCGGCCACCAGCTCCCACACCTGAGTCAGGATGATGGGCGCCGGGTCAAAGTCGGACTCGTCTACGAACTCACCGTACCTGAATTGCGACGGACAACTGTCCCGAGGACAAGTCAGCTTTACACCTTGACGCTGCAACTGCTTCAGAAAGGCCTCGAGCAGCGAGGGTGGACAGGCGGATCTCATCAGCATCGTGACGAGGAATGGCGAGTCATAGTTTAGAGGAGTAAACTCGTCGTACTCCTCTCTACTTCTCAAAGTTGACCCTACACCCCGTACCCACCGTGGGAAGTTGAAGCCCTTGGAGGATAGGTAGCATATCATCTTGGCGACGCCGTCAAGCTTGTCCCTGTCAGCGGACATCTTGAAGGTGTGGAGTAAGGAACAAGGCATATGCTTCATTTCTTGGCCGAAATTGATATGGGTATCGGCATCAACGGACGCAGTCGTGATGTCAAAGTCATTCTCAACGAGCCACTTTAACACTTCGAAGCACTGATCTGCCGTCATATCATCCTTGTCGAGGCCCATAGACAAAAAGATGAATCGGGCGGTGAAAAAGATGCGAGAACAAGGTACTGCACTCACAATCTTTGAACCCACCGTTCTCTCGGAACCCGACCTCCCAGACTCCATCAACAGGGGCAGCGCCATACGAGGCGCACCGCTTTACCATGTCTAGATCTCCCGATCTCAAGGCCTTGCGGAAAATCTTGTGCTTTCCCCTAGGATAGAAGTCGGGAAGCACGATGCGGCGTAGGTTAGCACATGTCAGGGCCAGGCTCTTCAAGCTTGACCTTGACCGCCGCAGATGCTTAATGATGTCGATGACAATCTCGTCAGGTAACCTGGCGAGATTGGCGTTGTCAGACGCCTTCGAGACGGAAAGCTTCTCCAATGAAGTCACTGGGGCTTCGATATCTCCCGGCTGGGGCGAGGCGGTGGCTTCTCCATCATGCTTTACCTCACCGACATTCAATCCCGGAGAGGTAGACATGATGATGCTGGTTATACTTTCCCACTACTGAAGAGTTGTCTTCTGTATCGTGCAATATTCTTTTCTCCGGAATCGTGCGATGTGGAGGTTTGAATGTGCAACTCCACAGCTTTTACTTTCAACAACTTCCCTGTCTCGACCAGGTCTATTTATTACATTTCTTGACTTGAAAAATTCGTCATGAGGACGAAGAGACGGTGAGAAGTCTTGTCTCGTTCTTACAAACATTGATAGACACGTAGGGCTCATCAGCACTGACCGAGCGTGAACAAAGGACACATTAAAACAAAGACACTTGTAGACATCCTTTGAGCCAGAACATTAGCAATCAGTTTGGCATATTCTCTCATTGGTCAAAACACTTGTGATACTGGAGCTTATCATAGCCTCGGCTGAAATTACCAAAGTTCTATGAAGGACTCACGTCCATTCTCAATGTCCTTCCACAACTAGAAAGCTAGTCGTGGCACTATGGATGCACGAATATCCTTAATTCAACTAACATGATACATCTCGGCCCGAGCGATACGCTTAATAGCAATAAGAAACATTCTTCCGTAGCTCACGCCACGTCCGAGTGAACGGAGCCGTTGCTTATTATTTCAGGGGATCGCCCACCGGGGCGAAACAACGGGATTCCGACCGCCCACGAATCAGAGCCCGCCGCCTCGCCCGATCCGGCAACCCACCCCGGGCCACCCGTCTCCGGCCGGACAAACCAGATGGAGAGGTTGGTACCGAAGTAGGGCTGGGCAGTTTGCTGCCGTGAGTGCCGTGCCAAGGAGAGAGAGAGAGAGAGAATCTCGGCAGGGACCGAGCTGTTGGGTTGGGATATATAGATAGGACGTTGAACGACAACTGATACTGTTTCTACCACCTCAACCTCCCCCCTCGACATCTTCAACATGGCCTCCCTCTTCAAGACCCTCCTCGCGGTCGCGGCCCTCGTTCCCACCGCCTTTGGTGCTCTCCCCACCAAGGCCGAGGGTTTCGCCTCTGGCACCACAGGTGGTGGTTCTGCTACTGCCGTCTACCCCAAGAGTGCCTCTGAGCTCGTCTCTTACCTCGGCGACTCTCAGGCTCGCGTCATCTACCTTGACCGCACCATCGACTTCACCGGAACCGAGGGAACCGCCACCGAGACGGGATGTGCCCCCTGGGGAACTGGCTCCCTGTGCCAGCTGTCCATCAACCAGAACGGCTGGTGTGACAACTACCAGCCCAACGCCAAGAAGGTCACTGTCAAGTACGACAAGGCTGGTACTCTGGGTATCAAGGTCGGCTCTAACAAGAGTCTGATCGGTGTTGGAAGCAAGGGTATCATCAAGGGCAAGGGTCTTCGCATCGTGGGAGCCAAGAACGTCATTATCCAGAACGTTCACGTTACCAACCTCAACCCCAGCCTCGTCTGGGGCGGTGATGCCATCACCGTCGACGACGCCGATCTGATCTGGATCGACCACGTCACCACCTCTCTCGTCGGTCGTCAGCACATTGTCCTCGGAAACAAGGCCTGCAACCGTGTCACCATCTCCAACTCCAAGATCGACGGTACAAGCTCGTGGTCCGCCAGCTGCAACACTTACCACTACTGGGGCATCTACTTTGCCGGAGCCAACGACATGATCACCTTCAAGAACAACTACATCTACCACAGCTCCGGCCGTGCCCCCAAGGTCGCCGGCAACACCCTCCTCCACGCCGTCAACAACTACTTCCACGACATCCCCGACCACGCCTTCGAGATCGACTCGGGCAGTGTCCTCGCCGAGGGCAACATCTTCCAGAACGTCAAGAACCCCGTCGTTTCTGGATACAAGGGCAAGCTCTTCGGTAGCACCACCACCAGCTCCAACACTGCCTGCGCCGCCAGCCTCGGCCGCAACTGCGAGCTCAACGGCTTCGGCAGCTCTGGTGCTCTTGGTGGCACTGACGCCAGCTTCCTCACCAACTTCAAGGGCAAGACTATTGCCAAGGCTTCCAGCTACAACGATGCCAAGAGCGTCGTTAACACTGCTGGTTTCGGCAAGGCCTAAATGGTTAAAAAAAATAGGGGTTAGGGGGAAGATAGAGGAACAGCATAGACCTTCTTTGTATATACACGTTACCCATATGGCCCATAAAGCGGCTTTGTCAATACCAGTACATACCTCAGCTGTCTTGAAAGACAGTGGTTAAACAAGTTTCAAGTCTCAATGATTGATTCCACGCTGCGTGTTTGCTATGTGATAAAATGCTCCTATGAAACAATTTACGGAACTAAAACAATATGCCATCCAACACCTTGTAACGACCGAACCCATGCTGAACCTGATAATACAGGCAACTCCAACAAGCCCAATGCAATGACACTTCATGCCACCTCCCAAGCCGAACTGCCAACATTGACAACTAATAACCTGAAGAGAACGCCATCATCCATGAAACGGGCATCTCAATGTATGTGTAGTGTATGTGCGATATTAAACTCAGACAACCAGTCCTCCCTCCCTCTCCTATGTCAACCATCCCTCCCCCCTACCCTAAGGAAGTAATCACATTCAAACCTGGAATGCCCTTCCGTTCGTCGATCTGCCAATCGTCTTGTAACTCTGGTACTGACCATCGGCTCCCATAACATCGAACCTCTGCATACCCATAGCATCAGAGGTGAAGCCGCTGAAGTAGTAACCAATAACAACAACAAGGTAGGTTAGCATCAGAATGCTTCCCTTGAAGTAGTTGCTCTTTCCTTCTCCGTACATGTAGCTTAGCAAGAACACGCACAGGATGACTGTCACCATATCCCACTGAGGGAACAGGAGGGAGAAGGTGTACAATGCCGGATCACCACCGGTAGGAACACCTGGCCAGAACGCAGAGTAAAAAGACCAACGCCGGAATCTGAAGCAGGCAGACCTGCAGAGCGTAGGCTGAACCGATTTCCATGGACAAGGCAATGTTTCCATTCATAGCGAATGAGATGGCGTTCTATACATGGTTAGTGACTGTTTATCGAGATAATAAATGGGCTGGGGTCTTACCAGGAACTCAGTCGTGTTGGGTACAAGTGCAAACAGGGTAATACCAAGGAACTTTTGATCAATCGAAAAGCTCTCTAGGACAACATCCACAGTATCAACCAAAATCTCAGCAATGATGGCGTACAGAACAGTGGCTCCAAGGAGGATCACGGCACTTTTTGGTACGGCTCCAGTTGGGGGCATCGTGGCCGTGACTGGCATGAGCTTCAGTGGCAGGCGGCTCTGTCTCGGCCTCATGGTGAGGTGGACGCATGGCAGCCTGGGGACGAGAGCCTGAAGCGTGTGCCACAGGAAGAGAAGATGGTCTTCTCGACATACGCTCACGGGAGGCAATAGTGGCAGCAGTTGCGGCAATCTCAGCCACCTCGCGGGCAAGAAGCTTGTTGTCAGCATCACTGAGACCAGGGACGCGAAGGGTGGAGCGAGTAGGCTCGCCGCCGCTGGACTTGGGGGGGACAACGTGTGGAGTCGATGTAGAGCCGTTGGAGGTAGACAGAACCTGCGTTACGGTAGAGGCTTGACGAGACAGCTCCTCGGGCAGTCCAGACTGCTTCAATGACTGGCCCAGGATGCGCTTGTAGAGGTGAGAATCACGCACGTCGTTTCCACTGGCTTCACCAACTACCGGAGCGTGAGCCTGAGAAGGTCGAAGGCTGGATGAATGCATGTGCTCCTCATGTCGCTTCTCGTCAATCTCGGCGTTCCAGATGACAGCCGCGTGAGTTCGGAGAGTGAACCAAAGACCAATGAGGTACGAGAAGAATAGCATCGCTGCAGCCATGTAGCAGTAAGGGCGAACTGCCTCGAGATAGAACCTGTCGCTAAGCGAAGGGGACTGCGAAAAGTAGCAACGACGACAGTCTCGGCCGTTATCCCCAGAGCCGTAGTCCTCGCATTCAGTGCAGTTAAGCTCGTGAGTTCCGTAGATCTGGTAGAACAGAGTTGGACCAAAAAGCACCAACCACGGCAAACAGCAGCATGGTAGACGTAACACCGGCGGACCTCGCATTGAATCGTTGCGTCTTTCGCTTGAGGGCACCAAAGCACATCGAGATACCAGGCAGGAAGAGGATACCGGCAAAGATACTGCCCACGATACTTCCCTCAACAAGCTGACCCTTGCCTTGAGTCAAGGCAACACAGTACAAGAACACCTCGACAACAGTTGCGAAGAAGGCGTTGATAGCGGCACCTACACCCATCGAGGATTGGGCTGAAATAGAGGCAACGGCCTGCCCAATGAAGTAGGCCAGAGGAATAATGGACAAAAGACCAGCAACAAACAAGAAGGCAGGCGACGTAATGAAGCCCTCCACGTGGAACACGCTCTCGAGAACAAGCCAATCGAGAATGACGAAGCCAACAACCACCATGAGGTTGATGAGGAAAATGTTGGTTCCGTCCACCGTATACTTCCAGTATCTAGAGCCCACAGCACGGTAGGTGCAAAGCAGAATCGAGGACGTCGTGGAATCATCGGTCCGGACATATCTAATGTCCGTCTCGAAGGACAAGGCCAGAGGGTGTCGTCGCAGGTGGTCGAAGAGCAGGAATGTCGCCTTACCCATAGGAATCCAAAACACCAAGAACCAACAGATGCCAGACACGATGATGAGAGAGGGCGAGATCAGACAGTAGAAGAAGACGAAAAAGATGACTCGACCAATGTTCCACTGACCACGGCCAAACAATCTTCGCTTGATTCGAGGAGGCAGCTCAGAATTCTCAGAACTCTCACCACGTCTACCACGGCCGAGCAGACTCTCAGTCTCACTGGGCTCGGAATCAATGCTTCTCCTCGAGCGCCCTATGATCGAGCGATTGCGATCAGGTCCAAAAAAGAGTCGACCGTACTCGAGGTCTCCGCTCTGCCATTGCTCGTACTCTGAAATGCTGCGGCCTTCATCTTGATCCTCGTCCATGTAGGCCTCGTCCTTCTCCAGACGCACGAACTTGCCAAAGGGGTAAAACAGATACCCTGCAAGACCCCAGAGGACTCTTCCGTACTCGCTCCCACTAGGAGCAGCAGAGAAAAAGCAGACAGGTTATGGCGCCCAGAGCTGCCAGAGAGGCCATCCACCAACCAAACAGGAGAGTCCAGACCAGGTTGAAGGCAAGGAGCCAGTTGCTCACTCTGCCACCCGGAGCCGAGTGGATATCAGCCTGGGCAAACTTTTGAATCGAACGATCCTTCTTGTACAGCGCAGGCTTCCATACACGGATACCGAAAGGATGGGTCTGGTTGATGGCTTGCTGTCGGTCCTTGAGGGTGAAGCTTTCAGCCTCACTAACCTCGCCATCAGATTCGCAGTCGACATGGTCTTCAAGATCAAGCTCTTCTACATGAGGTTCTTCGTTCTCGGCGGCGCTATCGGAAGGATCTTCGGTATCTTCATTAATATCATCATCGTCGTTATCATCGTTGTCGTCTTGGCGCGAGTGAACGCGGGACAGCTGGGTCGGGAGCTGTGGTCTGCGACGGTACGTCTGCTGGCGCTCAGCAGCGTCGGCCTCGACCTCGTGCGCCTCGTCGTCAACAGAGAAGACGCCGCCGCGATGGGGCGTCGAGGATGGGCGTCGAGGCATAGGGGGCTTTCGAAGTCGGGTGACAGATCGCACTCGTTCAGGGCCCTTTGACGGACGCGATGATTGGGAGGGTCGAGATGGAGTGCGTTCTTGGGATGATTCGGTGGGTTGAAGATTAGAGCTAGAGGCAGCCGGTCCGCTTATCGAACCTGGGAAGCTAAGATTACTCCTGGGTCCTGACATGTTTGGCGAGAAACCTACCATAACCCTCAGGCCTACGTCGCATTGTGTCAGTGGACTGGAAGCTCTCGGACAAGCCGTCGTCCTCGACACGAGTTGTTGACTCGGTTCGAGTAGGAGGATTTCGCGTGTCTGCCGGAGACGTCGCACCAGACGAGTCGCCTGGGCGCGCAGCTGACGAGCCTTCTCGCCTTGAGGGATCCATGGTGAATGGTGACACTGGGGCCAGCGCAGGTCGACTGAAGGATACACACGAGGTTGTCACGATGGCCTCGCGTGCTTTTGTAGGACGGCGGAGGCAAACAAAGATAGAGCACGAGTTGCAAAAAGAATTTCAGATCAAGGTTATGCTTGTCCTTGAACGACGAATGGAAGTGGGAATGCCGAGCATGCCAATGTTACGATGCAGCGCCGAGATACCGGAGGATGCGATGCCCAAGCGATGAAGATCCGAGTCGAGTTGGGTTGCGTTGGGTCTGGTGATTTAAATGAGCTGAGATGTCGGGGCTTTGCTTTGTTTTTTTGCCCAACCGTGAGGGTATTATTAAAAAAAAAAAAAGAGGAAACGATAGACGGCGTCGCCGGGTGAGAAAACTGGTTTCCGTGTTGGTTGCTGTCTGAGACTGCGAGGAACCTGCCAAAAAAAACCACCACAGAAAAACAAAAAGTTGCGACGAGCAGGAGTATGCTCGAAGCTGATGATGGGAAGGAAAGGATGAATCCAGAGAAAGAGTCTCAGGCGGGTTGAGCTATGGCACAAAGTATCAGCACCAGCGCCGCTAGGTATCCTTATCCTGCCCAAGAGGAGAGGAGAGGTCGGATGTTTACCTGCACAACACCACACAAATCAACTGTACACAATGTCAATCCCCAAAACCCACCCAGCATAGGTTCCTCTGCTTGATCCACAACTTGGCCAACCTTGCAGCTCGTGATCAGCTAGCTTACCTAGGATGGCCTAGCGTGTCTGGCTGCCCATTGCGCGTGCGCCCTGGTCCAGTGGCCAGTGGTGGTAACGTCATTTTGCAACTCCAGGAGCTTGGTTGGCACAGACGCTGTCGTGCAGCTCTTGATGCGGATTGATCGAGGAGGAGTTTGAGAGGGCTCAAAGCTGTGCCAGAAGAATTGGAGGATGTCCAAGAAGAATAGTAGAGCGGTCAAGCATAGTAGGAGCCGCCATTACCGAGCTGTCGATCACGGCTACCATGATGTGACCATGTCTAGATACCGTTGGTGTCTCGATCGACAAGGTTCAGGTGGGGTATCGCCTCCAGCTGCACCTCAGACTTGGAGTTGGAGTGCTGGGCAGCTGGGCATGGGTGCCGTGTCCACCGGCCAAGAGGTGGGCGCTTCGCTTCCCCTACCTACCTACCCTAGACCACCCTTCTCGGAACTCGGTTCAATGTAAATCCGACCACATGCAGCTGCTTGCACTCAAGCTGGCCTGTGCATTCGTCTGGGGCTTACGAGACAAGCTGTAGCCTTGTCATCGAGCTCCAACCTCATCGCAACCGACCCAATCTCCGATTCCCATCATATCCTCCGCCTTCACTCCCATCCGCACCCTGCGCAAACCACGCGATCAACCTATCCTCACTCTACGAATTATCTACTTCGACATCGTTTCCCTGACGTCAAGGGAGCTCCGCCAAGATGGCGCTGGACGCGTACTACCACAACAAGATCGAGGCTATGAAGCTCGAGATCCTTAAGGGTCAAGCTGCACTTCGTCGCCTCGAGGCCCAGAGAAACGACTACAACTCCCGCGTACGATTGTTGAGAGAAGAGTTGGGTCTGCTGCAACAGCCAGGATCCTATGTCGGTGAGGTTGTCAAGGTGATGAGTACTAAGAAGGTTCTCGTCAAGGTGCACCCAGAAGGCAAATATGGTACGTTGACTCCATACTCTTCCTCCAATGGATAATACTTACAGTTTTTCAGTCGTCGATGTATCGGATAGTGTCGATATCGGAAAGCTCACACCTGGAAAACGAGTCACTCTTTTGTCTGACAGCTACAAACTCGAGAAGATGCTTCCATCTTCGGTCGACCCTCTCGTCTCCCTCATGATGGTGGAGAAGGTTCCAGACAGCACATACGACATGATTGGTGGTCTGGACCAACAGATCAAGGAGATCAAGGAAGTTATCGAGCTTGGTCTCAAGCACCCCGAGCTTTTCGAATCGCTCGGTATTGCACAGCCCAAGGGAGTTCTGCTCTACGGCCCTCCCGGTACCGGAAAGACACTGCTCGCACGAGCCGTCGCCCACCACACTGCCTGCAAGTTTATTCGAGTGTCAGGTTCCGAGCTGGTACAAAAGTACATTGGAGAGGGTAGCCGAATGGTGCGAGAACTCTTCGTCATGGCCCGAGAGCATGCTCCTTCCATCATCTTCATGGATGAGATTGACAGCATTGGTTCTTCGCGAGTAGAGGGCTCCTCTGGAGGTGACTCGGAAGTTCAGCGAACCATGCTTGAGCTGCTAAACCAGCTCGACGGCTTCGAGCCCACTAAGAACATCAAGGTCATCATGGCCACCAACCGACTCGATATTCTCGACCCCGCCCTCCTTCGACCAGGACGTATCGACCGCAAGATCGAGTTCCCCCCTCCCAGCGTCGAGGCTCGTGCCGACATTCTCCGAATCCACAGCCGCAAGATGAACCTGACCCGTGGCATCAATCTCACCAAGATTGCTGAGAAGATGAACGGTTGCTCTGGCGCCGAGCTCAAGGGTGTGTGTACAGAGGCTGGTATGTACGCTCTCCGTGAGAGGAGAGTTCACGTCACGCAGGAGGACTTTGAGCTGGCCACAGCAAAGATCCTCAACAAGCACGACGATAAGGAGGTGTCGCTGGGCAAGCTCTGGAAGTAAAGAAAAACGCAAGAGGTGGCGCCTTTTTCTATCGATCTATCGCCATTCTGTCTCTGCTGGTGGTACATCTGCCTGGTCCGCAATGGGGATCTGGTTATTCATAGATGGGTTGGGTCATGGCAGCGGGAGGGAGTTGTAAGGATAATCAATTGTACCAGCGGAAACAATGATAGCCAAGCGCATTCGCGATTACTTGTGTGCATGATTGGGTGACTGGTTACTGTCAGCTTGCTGAGACATGGGGACAGTGCCCAGGGACTGACTCACTGTCCATGGATGTCAGCTCAAGTTTATAAGATTATCTCATGATAGGTAATACGCCGATGACAAGTGCAACGACAAGTTTGAGACTTTTGGAATCAGAGCTGTCTGTACCTGAAGTCAATGATGACCAGGACGGTTCCGGTAAGCAATCCTCAGCTGTTGGTGGATAATAAGGGGGTATGTTTTGATTCAGGATGTGTTGCCTCCACGACGAACCACAATGACACTCGCAGCTGACACGGTAACAACAGCTTCTGAAAGCCCATATCGCAGATAATCAAATAGATCCATGGCATTGTCTTGTTCCGCATCAGCTGCTCCATTGACTTTTTGCGCAGGTTTCACCCAACATGTCTAGATCCCCTTTCAGGGTCCGGAGAGATCGCTCCGCTGACATCTGAGACCTAGACCCCGTGAAGTTCTAGCCAGATGATTTCAAGGACAATGCGCAAGCCACGTGTAGGTCAGTCGAGGGAGCTTTTCCTTAACCAGGAGTGAGTTGTCAGCGCCGTGGAGGAAAAGAGTCTTAAGCCCTAGCCGCATGAAGCATTTCTTGTTGAATAAAAAGCCACCGGAAATACCATCACCTTTGGTTTTCCGCTTGTGGGTTTCAAAAGCCCAAACCGTTTGACTCTTGAGCGTCATTGACTCGGTCAGAGCAAGCCACGGCGTAGGGGTCTAGCCTGCCAGACTAACCAGGTCCCCCTTCCTGTGAAAAACGCCCACCACCGGCTAATGAATGAAGCTATCCCATTCCCACTCGGGTGTCCCGATACCCGCAAGTTTCAGAAGTTTTTCTACTCTTCACGAGTCGTGCGTCTGACGCTAGGCTCTCCCGCATTCCTTCCCGGTTGGAGTCTAGCGATAGTCTACGATAGAGCCATGCGTTTTTGTTTCCCCGTCTTGATGCAGAAGTTTGCCGGACTACCGGCACGTGCTTGAAGCCGGGTCATGACCAGATCAACTGGGAGATTTCAAACCATGTGAGGTCCCCCGGGACCCGCATAGTCTACGGCCGGGTTGTCCCCGGTGTTGGTGTATCTAAGCCAGAAACAGAAACCTGGCGGTGTGTGAAAAGATCGGGGAGGCGGAGAAGAAAAAGACACAAGCTAATTATAAGAGTGATGTGCTCATCATGACTGAGCACATGTGCTGCCCTTGAATAAGACTATTGAAGTACCTGGTTAATAATGCACTCAGGTCCTGCATGATGCATCGGCCGTTGGGCGTTTTTGAAACGGCCGTCTGTTGGGAGGGACGCATATTCTGGCAAGAGAGTTTCTGCGTAGCATGCATATGAGCTGATCTTATAGCTGAGAGGTAATTAAAACTAGATCTCGTACTGTAGTTGGGTGAGATAGATCTCCCAGCCACTTGACTAGTAAACTCTCGGTTATGTCAAGAGTGACGAGATAAGTCTCTGAAAGGGTAGTTGAATAATTACAATAACCGAGCTTTACCGTATATGCCTGTAATAAGTTAACGAGTATGTTTTAGATAGTCGGGTTGCTACACAGAGAGTTCCCAGAGGCGACGATACGAGAACATCACTCAGCTTTAGAAGGTGGAGGAAACAAATCTCGGATTTTAACTCGGCGATTATGACTACCTACCGACGAGACACCTTTGATGACGTTGAGCTGCGTCCGAGAGCTCCCGTCATGCTCGTATGTCTATCTCGCAACCCTGAGCTCAGCTACGAGAGCTGACACTTTGACCTCCCAAGCCCGATGACTTGGCTCCGCGATGAGCTGAGAACTAGCTTTTAAGACTATCGCATCATCAAGGGACCACCGAACGGCAACGAAGGATGCGAAAAAAACGTAAAAAACCCGTCAGCTAGTCATGCGAGGTTTGGAGTGCCTCTCTCTTCCTCCCCCCGCTTACTTGATCAGGAATCAATTGGTCCTGCAAGGTGAACCCCTTCACCTATCCCCGTTTCCGCCTTGCGGGAAGAGGGGGATGGGGGATGGGGGGGAACTACCCTCGTGGTGTTGTGAGAGGGCTTGCATGATCGGCGTGGCTGGCAACCACCAAGGACCAGGGATAAACCGCCCGACGAGGCCAACTCTCAAGAGGCTGAGTGTGTGAGTTGGAATATGTCATGTTCAAGAAGCCGCGGGCATCTTTTCTTTCTTGTCTGATGCGTTGTCCCTCTGGCTAACATACCCCGTCAGCATCTAGAACGGTCCAACGTACGTCATTGAGGCAGGCAGGGCTTGCGGACTATGAGGGGTCGCCTGGCTTCGGTAGGGTCTTCCGGGACGATGCAGAATGCCATGTGGTAAAAATTCCCTCCGCGTGGGGGGGACAAGAGAGAATTTAGAAATCACGCGTCGCGTCTGAAAAAGACCTTGACCTGGGATATTCACCATTATACAGGCATTAACAAACAAAAACAGGCTGTTCTCTTGCCCATCCTCGTGCCCCTCCCGCTCCCAGATCCCAAGACAAGATTTCAAGGGTCCCGCCTTGCTAGGGCTGGACCTGGCGTGGCTACGTTGGGGGACCCGCGAGGCGGCGTCTCGTGGCACCGAGTCTAGAAGGATGGGAAGAGAGAGAAAGGGAAAAAAAGGACCAAAACCTTGGAATCGACGCCATCGTTTCTGGGCCGGAGGTTTCTTGGAAACTGGCGGTAAAGGGCCACCAGCAGCAACCAGCGCGCGGGACGGGGGGAGGGGGAGGGTTATTGGTTTCCAGGGATCTTTGACCCGAGTCCCCGGCCAACTATGAAAGAAGTTCCCACTTGAAGCGGTTCCGCGATGATTTTTCTCATCTTTTTCTTGTCTTGAAGTAATCATGCCCGTACCCGTGTTGTACGAGAGCCTTCCTTGAATTACCACATAAAAAGGAGGCTCTCACAAAAAGTGGTAGCTTAGAAAGCAAGTCACAGCTGAGCGAGCAAGCGCCGCCGCTGATCCGTTCGCCGACAAACTCGCGTGCGACAAACCCCAGGCTGATTTGATAATCACTGTTCAAGGGGGGGCGATGATCTCAGGGTCCAGGCCCTTCGATGTGGATGACGGTGAAGCGATGTGTGTGTGTGTGTGTGTGTGCGTCCGTCCCGGCAAGGAAAGGAAAGAGAATGGGTGTGCGCTTAACGCTGGATGAGGGGGACAGCCTAATCGGGAAACCGTAGCTGGGACGGAAGAGAAAGAATGAAACGGCAGCCCATCATCTCCGGATGAGGCTGTCGGGTCTAGTCCCAGGTCAGGCCTGGTTCGATATCGCGTGTGGGATGGGGAGCGGACGAATTCGGTCGACGGAAAGCCAATGGCTTAATTGATGAATAAGGTCTCAGAAGGAAGCATGTCACAAGCATTACATGAGTCGTCCGAGGGATAATGCAGAGAGGGCTTTGGAGGGATCAATTCGCCGAAGACACTGCAGAGAGAGACCAGTTACACGCAAGACGGTTGTCACAAAGAGTCGAGAGAACTTGTCTGTCAAGAGAACCCCTAGGACAAGGCAGCACGGGTCAGCAAAAAGATTCAGCTCGTGATGGAGCTTGTCAGTCCTTGATTATTCCTTCTGGATCAAAGGGCTCACGATCTGGAACATGCCGTGTACCACCAGCCCGCCAAGATCCTGGCTTGCCTCAGCCCTGAACGCCAGAGCACAACAAGCCTTGAAACAGAGCCTAGTCAGAAAAGGCTGGGTCTAGCGGAAAGCCGTCAGGCGTTTTTTTGACAGGAGCTGAAGAGAAAGCCCATGTCCTACGATTCAGCTCTTTTCTTACTCTGAAAAGCATGGAACTTTCAAGATGACTGAGATTTGATGCTTGATGTCGTGAAACAGTTGCAAGGGCAATTTCTCCCCCGTCAGGTGCTGTCTCAGTATCTACGTCATGCCGAAGCCCCGTATCCCCATACTCTCATGCAGACCCAGGGTCTAGACCATGAGAACAAGCTGCCCGCTGATGCGAGGTTGAACAAGAGAAAAAAGAGAGTCAAACAAGGGGTTCGGAGGTTCAAGCTTGACCAACACCAAAGAGTTCGACCAGGTGTTACGCGAAGAGAGAAGAGTGTGGTCTATCCTGCAGCGAGGATCATGGCCTAAAAAGAAGGAAAACCCGTCCGTTCTAGACTCTACCGGGCCCCGGGATGGCATTCTGCTACTGTACCCCGAGAGAAAAAAGCTTCCGGGGGGTTGGGTGTGCATAGCCAGGGCTAGAAGTGGGCAGATTCGTGTTCTTTTATCGGAGCGGACATTGGAAGACGGACGAAAAAGGGCGGAGTTTTCCAGCGTCATGGGTAAAAATGCTCGATTGACAAGTGCAGAGAGAGAAAAATGAGTGTGAGAATGCGGGCCGGTGACGTTGGTAAAAGGCGCCACGCGTTTTTCTGGTTGGACCCAGGACTTCTTCTCTCAAAGAGAAAAAACGGACCAGATGCACGCTCCTGGGTTTTTGACAGGGGGGGGATCCTCTTTTTCCGGTGGACCCTGACGCCGCAATGACGATATAATGGCCAGGGGGGCAGAGCAGCGAGTGAGAGTGACAGACATGGGGGACGAGGACAAGGGGGGGGGGAGACAGACTGGGGGTTGGGAATTCTCGACTCTTTTTTTTTTTTTTGCAAGAGAAAGAAAAAGAGAGGCATTAACAAAGAAGGATCTTCATGGGTTAGAGGGGGGGGACAAAGCACAATGATGGCATCCCGAGGGCTCAGTCCAAAGTTTAAAAAAGTCATGTTAGTGTGAGAGAAAGGTGTGGATGGGTGGTTGAAGTCAAGGGGGTGGAAAGGGCAAGGGGTTCAACTCAAGAACAAGCAAAAAGAAGTTCAGTTTCTACGGATACTTCTCGGGGCCATCCGTCGTCACCCACCGCCTAAAGAAAGAACTGGGGTTTACAGTATTTGAGCCCTTCTCGGGTTGCGGCTGGAAAACTAGTTCCCCCCCGTAGCACGACATGAGGTGCTCCCACCGCTGGATAAGCATCCAATAGAAGCAACAGAGAGTGATAAAGGGGAGAGAGAACAATAGGGTGTGTGCGAGTGCGAACCTACCGATTTCAAGGGGTCCAAACCCATCAAATGTTCTGGGTGCATTTCGCAAACGGACCGGACGAGAGAGAGAGAGAGGGAGCAAGCAATTAGGCGACGATCTTTACTACACGCGATGCGCCAAACCGACCACCACCCCTAGCAGCCTCATCCTTTCCCCATCGATGTGACCCCAACGACAGTCCAGTCCGTCCCTCACCGGGAAAACCGTTGGTTACGGGGGACCCTTCTTTTTTTTTTCTTTCTTTCGCAAGTATTTATCCCCGCGCACGCCACCACCAGAAACTTATCATCATGAGATCGACAGGTTTGAATAACACGAAGAAGCCGCAAGCGGGGTTTTTTTTTTTGCCGTCTGTGCAAGAGGATAATCATGATCGACGTCGGTAACCATTCAGAAGCTTCATTTCAATTCTTTTGAGGAGTACTGGAAAGCTTGAGGTTTTGAATGGGAGGGCAGATCTCCCAGCTGCTGGTCCCAGGTCCCTTGATGCATTTGAAGCCTTCGAGGTAAAACAACCCGTGACAGGACAGCAAACTTGATTGATTAAATTAAAATGGAATCATCCGTCGTGAAATGCCTGCAACTGCATCCTGAATCCTCGTTTTTTACTGTCCCTCTCTCCACCCACCACCCCGCGCTCACGCCCATCCATCGTAACCGTCCATCCACGCGGGTCAAGAAATAAACGAGACAGCAAAACTTGTCAGAACGTAAACTAACTGTCTTAACTATAATACGTAAATTCATATAAAATTTATGAAAAATTATAAAAACTGTATTATAATAAAAGCAACATTATGAGTGGTTTAATGTCTTCCTATTATACTGTATAGACCATCTTTAGAGGGTAATAAAGTAACATTAGTTGTACTGGTGCCTTGCTTTTTTCAGGTTCCTTGATCTAGGTTACCATCAACGTTGGAGCGAGCACAGGCAGCATACAGCAAGATAGGGTTTTCCCTTGACAGCTTCGAGGGATTCTTCCTTAAGCAGACACCTCCCCGCTGTTGTCTCTTTTTTCGTTTCCTCGTTTGGTATTGCTGACGAGTAGTCAGTAAACTCGGCCTTTTTCTTGCGCTCTCTGTTAACTCCGTAGCTGGTTGATGACTTTTTCCAATTCATATCGCAGCTTCTAGATTATTCATTGCTTCAACGCTTGCCATGAATCTATTTGAAATCTATCCAACATATTAAACGTGTCAATCCATTCCCTCTTCTCGAAATCCCTCCGTTACAAAGCAGCTTTACCTTCTACCGACTGCTGCACAGATCCCTTCCCTCCCTCCCCCCCCCTGCTCCACCCCCGCGTCATCGGCCGTCAGACGCCACCGTCGCCATCCCACGGTAACGGCGTCTTTTTGGGCTGCCCCCCCCATTTTTCTATCGCCACCGTCCACCCGCCCTCTTACGCCCTCTACGTCTTTCACGCCTTTTTCGTCCCTCCTTCACTCAAATCACACCTTATCCATTATAAATCTACCCCTCACCCTCCATGTATAGCTACCTACCGTTCCTCGTCCATCCGTCACGTCAGAGCCCGTCTAATTCGGTTACCGTCTGAACACCCGTAGCCTCTATCGAACCCTCTGGCTTCAGGTCTCTTCCTCCCCCCTGGCGACCCTTCCACTTCCATCCTCCCCCCCCCCCGACTAAACGCCCCCCTTCTTGGCCTGTTTCCAAGTGTTCCAGGGATTCAAGACCCCACCATCCGCCCGCTTCTTCACCTCCCGTCTCCCATCCATCTCTATTCAAAATCTACCACAATCCCTCACCTCTTTTGGTGGAACGGCTCCTCGCCCTTCTTGAACACCTCGTCCCTCTAAGCCTAGCCAAGGCTCATACTTTCGAATTTTTCCTCCTTCTTCGATTCTCACAGCCTCCTCTTTGTCGCCATGGCCTTATGAGAAGCCTCGCTCAGCCTCCTTTACCCCCTGCTTCTTTGGAGATGACGTCGACTACTCCCATCACCGCCTTCGCCATGCATGACTCGAGGACCGGCGACCGCACACCAAGTCTGCATTATACCATGAAAGCACCTGCTCGCCATTCTCCAGTCGCCTCTGGTGTCCCGACTTCTCATTCACGCTCAAATTCCTACACAATCTCGCATTCACAGTCGCTGCGAAACAAGCAGGCAAAAACCTCGACTCCCCTTCAATCTCCACGAATGCCCTACTCGGTGGGCCAGAACCACCCCCCCAAGCTCTCACCACGCGTCATTCCAGATGCGAGAGCACCTAGTCCTAACTACTTTGGCCTTGTCGTCGAGTCGGGTAATGAACGCGGCGATTCTTCCTCTGGTCTCCCCAAGGATACATGGAGCCCATCATCCTCAGTAAAGTCTTTCGCCGCAGCCATTCCAAAACAGGTTCCTCTTGACGCAAACCCCGAATTCGAGGCTTTCAAGAGACAGGCGGACCTTAATCGGGGCAAGTCCTTTGCCCTGTCAACTAGCCATTACGCCATTCCCTCCGTGTCATCGTCTGGAGTTGCCCCTGTGCGACCTCGACCGCCGCGATGGCACACCCATGGAAGCGAAACCGGCGCAGAATCTCCATTTGGTCGCGGTCTCAGTGCTGCCAGCATTCGACCCGCGAGTCGAATGGATGTTGACCAGGAAAGCCTACATGATTCAGCATATGTTTCGTCCGACTCGAAACGCAACTCGGAATCGTCTCTTCATAACCATCTCCCTACCCTTAATCTACCCCGATTCGAGTCGCCGCGCCCAATGGATCCCCCACAGCACCGTACGAGTTTAACTCGATCAGAGGACCGCGATCCGCGGTTGTCTGTAATGGAGCACCGTGTCGAACCCCCCGATGCTCGAGATATTCGACGATCCGAGACGGTGCCCGCCACTCTGGAGCCAGGACAGCCTCACATGATTACCGGTTCGCAGCTAAAGGATATGCTTCGAACTGTCCAGGAGGACCGGCTCCTTATTCTCGATCTTCGATCATCGCAAAATTACGCCCATGCTAGAATCCAGGGTGCTCTTAACCTGTGTATCCCGACTACTCTTCTCAAGCGGGCAACCTTTAACATTCAGAAGCTTCAGCAAACATTCCAGGGAGGATCCGAGTCAAGTAAATTCTCCAGGTGGAGAGAAATGGATTATATTGTGGTCTACGATGCTCATTCATCCGATAAGCGGGATGCCGTCACTGCTCAGAACATGATTAAGAAATTCACCAACGAAGGATTCTCTGGCGGCACCTGTATTCTGAAGGGCGGATTCAACTCTTTCCAGGAACATTATTCGGATTTTGTCGACCATCAATCGGCAACTGGCTCCCCTGGAAAACCTGGTTACGGAGGTATTGCTCCTGTCATTGGCGGAGTGATGCTCCCTACCTCGACCAACGATGTTAACCCCTTCTTCGCCAATATTCGACAAAATATGGACCTGGCAGACGGTGTTGGTCAACTCGATGTCTCTCGACCTTCTGCTCTGGATTCGCCTTCTCTGCCTAGATGGCTACGAGATGCGGCTTCCAAGCCCGATCACGGAAAGAAGGTCTCTGACAAGTTTCTGCACATCGAAGTCGACGAACAGTCCCGTATGAAGGCGGCATATGCTGCTTTCAACCCTAACAATAAGGAGAAGCGTGCACCCGTTCAGCTATGCGGTGTTGAGAAGGGCGTCAAGAACCGATACAAGGACATTCTGCCCTTTGAGCACGCCCGAGTCAAGCTCCAGGAGAAGCCGGCAGGCTCGTGTGATTACATCAATGCCAGCCACCTCAGGGCTTCGCGGAGTAACAAGCGGTACATTGCCACTCAGGGCCCGCTCCCTGCTACATTCGAGGTATGTTCATTCTGAACTCGAAGTTGAGCTTCGCTAACATGGTCCAGGACTTTTGGTCTGTCATCTGGGAGCAGGATGTGCGTGTCATCGTCATGTTGACTGCCGAGTCAGAGGGAGGCCAGCTTAAGTGTCACCCCTACTGGAAGGGCAGAGACTTTGGAGCCATCAGGCTCAAGCCGCTTTCTGAGAAGAAGGTGTCCCTTGATATTGATAAGCATAGATCCGACTCGCACGCTACTCCGTCCGCCTCGATGGGTGAGCAGGGAAGAAGACGCGCAAATACGACGACGACTTTGGAGTCCGCCACGCCCACACCGAAGCCCCTGCAGGGCCAAACAGAAACACCGTACGTCATTGTTCGAAAGTTTGCCCTGTCGCACAACGCCCATCCTTTCGATCCGATCCGGGAGATCACGCATCTTCACTTCCCATCGTGGCCCGATTTCGGCACTCCGGCGCAGCCATCTCACCTGTTGGCCCTCGTTGAACTGGCCAATGTTATGCAGAGGTCTGCTCTTCCCATCGAGACGGCATCGGTGGCCAAGTCTTCGCCGATCGAGCTGCCTATCACCTGGTACGATGAGCCTGAGGTGGATTCGCGCGCGCGGCCGATGCTGGTTCATTGCTCGGCCGGATGTGGACGTACGGGAACGTTTTGTACGGTGGACAGCGTAATCGACATGTTGAAACGCCAGAGACAAGCCAAGATTGCGGCAGTGCGAGGACGGGACCCAGAGGGTGACGTTTCCATGGGAGAGACAGGAGATGTGTCTCCTCGATCTGTTAGAAACTTTAACTTTTACACACCCGGTCAAAGGTCTAGCATGGAGAGGAGAGTGGCACGTGGCGCCTCAGCCATTGACACGAGCTGGCTGTACGACGACAGCGTGGACCTGATTCAGAAGACGGTGGAGGATTTCCGAGAACAGAGACTGAGCATGGTACAAAGTCTGAGACAATACGTGCTCTGCTATGAGACAGTGCTCGAATGGGTTACGAGGATGAATGAGCGAGGAGCGAATGCCCCCAACGGCAGAGGAAGAAGCGGGAGCCTCCGGCATTGAGAGACTGGAGGTGATTGGAGGATGCATCATGATCGGACAGCGGCATCAGGAGCATAATTGCATATGGAAACGGCGGGCAAGGCAACATCCAGGAATTGGTGGGCGATGGTTACAGGCAGGCGTTTACTGGTTTGGTTTGGTTCGGCTTTACTTGATTTGCGATGACTTGACGCGTCTTGTCTTTTATGGCGGTTCTGTTCTGCCAGAATGGCACAACACCACAGCGAGCGCGCGATGCTTACGAAAGGAAATACATAAAAAAACGCCACGAGGAGGAGGAGGACCTTGGTTGGATAGCCTTCCCTTCCTTAGTGAGTGGGTTTTGGGGGAATTCTCTTGGTTCTTTTTTTTTTTTCTGTATAGTAGAATAAAAGGAGGCAAATGGGGATGCAAACTTGGAAACATGGAACTTGCATAGGTAGTCGAGGCGGGACGAGACAGAGAGAGATACAAGTGCATACTACACACACACTACTCAAAGTACAAGTGACTAAGTTTATTTGATTTGATTGATTGCTCTGTGCAGGTGACAAGTCACGATGCATACTAGACTTGTAATTGGCGAAGGGGAAGCTCTCGAGCCCTTGTTTGTTTTTCCCTCTCACAGCTCTTGATAATGGATTCGTCCTCGTCCAGAGAGAGACTGCAAAGTGGCGTGCCATAGTAGGCAGGTAGCCCGCTTGGAGGCTGGTCAGCAGGGGAGGCGGGGGGGGATAAGTCGCATCAAATCGCGGACGAATGCGCCATCTCTACTGGGGAGAGCGTCATGAGGGGGGCACGTGTGATGACGTCGCATCGAGATGCATGAATTTCTTTTGGGGACGGGTTACCAAAGATAGATAACGGGGGGGTAGTAGGGTGTGTAATCCTTGAGGGCCCCGAAGCGCTGGTTTCAGGAAGAACATGGACCTTGAGAGAGATGAAGTGATCAAGACTGATGTGATCTGATGTGATTTCTTGTCTGTCTAGGGGCTTGATAATCAGAGGGGGGGTTGTTTCTGGGGGATTCCATCTCTTGGCTTTCCATCCATCCATCATTCAGCTGAGGAGTGTACCCTACTAATTCCGCTATAAGCCAAGCTCTAGCCGCTGTGGCAGCAAGTCCGCCCGTCTCCGGGCCGGCAAGGGAAGAAAAAAAAAAGGATGTGTCAGAAATCCATCGGGGGGGAGGCACCAGAGTTTCACTTACTGGATGGAAAAGCAAGGCGTGAGAGTGAGCATCAACAACAAAAACGTCAATGCTTTTTTTTTCTGCCCTTTCCTTCAACTGGAACCTTCCCTTTCGCCCTTGTCATCAATCGGTAAGTGCCTCGAAGGTGAACAAGGTATTATAGGTAGACGGTTTTTATTATATAGAAGAGAGTGTCCCACCCCCCACCTCCTCGCATGGGATGCCTTGTTTCTCTTTTTTTTTTTATTCTTGCAAACAGAAGAGAAACAGACAGTGGAAAGAGCTGCCTGGACTGCACCTGCACTTGCACTGCACCCGGCGATAAGGATTTACAGTTTATTGGAGCACCTGGCACCTGCTGTGCTTAGTAGCACCCACGTCCATTTGTCTTCCCTCCACGAGTCTCCAGCATCTTCCATTCCACAACATCCACATCCACTTCTTTTCTCTCTCCCATCCCCCAAAACCTTGCCCGTCTTGTCGGGCCCCCAAGGCTTTTTTTCCCCTTCAACGGCTTTTTTGTGTAATCATCATCGCGCCGCCGATTTCGCAGTCCCAAACTATTTTTATTCTAATCCACCCTTTTACAGCTTCGCCCTTTTTGACCCCGATCCCTTCGTTCACTTAAAACCCTTGGGGGCCATTGCGCAGTCCTTCATTTCTCCAAATCCGTCGCAGCAGCCCAAGTGCCCTATTTTGGTGGTGGACTCGACTCGTTTAGCGGCCCTTCTTCAGCCAGACTCGTTTTGACTTGTTTCGCTCGCTGATTCAGAAAACCAAACTACCCGCGCGCGCAAGCAACACTCACCTCACCTCACCTCACGGATCTCACTGCGCCACCCCGAGTTGCCCAGGCAAAGAAAGACAGAACCGAACCGAACCAAACCGGCCTTGCTTGGTCTCGTTTACGCTTTCAGCGCGCGCGCAGCCGGCCTGACTGAGTGTTTACACATCAAGGACGTGACTCTTCCCATTCCGGGATCGCGCGCGCTCTACTTCTTCGACCTTTAATCTTCACATCTCCCCCCCGGAAGACACGGATATTGACTCGACTGTTGTTGTTGTTGTCGCCATGCAACTACCCTCAGCCGCCGACACGATGCGGCGCCCCTCACTCGACCTGACGGAGCCGTCGCGAACAATTGAAGAGACCAGTGAACCCCCCTCAGATGAAAACATGGACGAAGACATTGATCTCTCCATGCCACCCGTCGAAGATGATGTCCTAGAAGAGGACCCGAGGATCTATACACCACCACCCCGCATCGCCGCCCGTTTCTATCGACCTTCTCAAGCCCGTCGCAGAGATTCGGCGGCCTCGTCGCGCCGAAACTCAATCTCGTCAGCCCACTCTCGATGCTCTTCCATTCAACCATCTGTTCATCGCGGCGGCGAGCAGAGCAAATATATCGCCCAACACCTTCGACGTGCCTCGTTCCTCGAGGACCGCAGGGCGCGCCTTGCCGACAGAGCTGCTCATGCCGAAAAGGTCCGCCTTCGAGCAGCACTAGCCAAAGCGACCCAGCGAGATACCACCCTATCAGAAGAGCGCGCCATCGCTGCACAGCAAGCCAGGGAGCGCAATCTGGCTGAAATTGTGGCCAACTGCGCAGAAGAAGTGAAGAAGGCCAAGCAGGTGGCCGAATTCATGAAGGAGAAGCGGGAACAGGATATTGCCCGAATGAAGGCCCAGATCGAAGAGAGAATGGCCGAGGCCGAGAGACGGAGGGAGGAACTAAGAACAAAGAATGCCTCGAGGCGAAGCCGGGGTCAGAGTGTTATGACCAGGAAGCCCATCGAGTCCGTGCCTGAGGCTGTTGAGGAAGAAGCTTGCAAGCTCACGGATGAAGATGCCGCTGCTAGAATTCAATGGTGGTGGCGTGGTTGCCTCCGAAAGAGGATGATCCGCGAGTTCAACGACCTGGGCTTGACCGTGGACGGTATTAGAGACACACATTTCGACACCGTGGTGGAACTTCTGGCGCAAGACAGAGTTCTTATTATCACAGCGCGGTTGCTCCGGCTATGCGGCCTCCAAGAGGGCGATCCTGGATCAGTGGAAGAGATGGCGGCAGTTCGCACATTTCTAAGTGCATTCCTTATTCTTGGCCACCCCAACCAAGTTCTCAACACCAAGAACGACAACGGCGAGGAAGAGGTCGTGGATGTGCTGACGGCCCACCGGCTTCCCTCTGGAGACCTTGCCAACCCGCAACTACAAGACTTGGTTGGTAAGGCACGAGACTTGCTGATATCCTTTGAGAACATCCTTTCTTGCTTAACGTCTGCAAATGCATACACCACGCCCCCGACACTGAAGAACACACTCTCCGAGGCATATGCCACCTTTTACAATGCCTTCATTGCATGGAAGTCGCGAGACTCGGATGCGCTGATTGAGGTTATGCTCATGCAGTTTGTTGAGCTCGACGCAATCTACCACACCGTCAAGGACACTACCGACGACGCGGCAACGGCGTTGTACAAGAAGAGCATCCAGGATAACCAGCTTATGCTTATTGTCAGGATCAAGAAGCTAGCAGGTCAAGAGAGGGGCAAGAAGCTCATCTTTGATGCTGTCGGTGAGGCCAGGAGGTCTCGCGCCAAGAAGAAGAAGACTGGCGATACAAAGCCCCGTGTGGCTGATAATGCCGCAGGGGAGGCACACGAGACGGCCAACAGCTTGGTTTCATCGGAATCTCAGACTCTCACTCCTCCCGCCACTCCGGCTAGCAAGGCTCAGGCCAAGGCCTCTGCTCCCAAGACAGGCCTCAACGGGCTCCTGCCTAACAACAGGGTTGTCGTTCACGAGTTGGCCATCAATAAGGAGTACCAGCTTTCTCCTGACGAATACAGGGAGCAGCAGGCAGAACGGGCTCAACCCCTGTACATGCAGATGAGGGCTGTCATGGATGACTCGGATAACGCAGCCAACTTTAGGTTCTTTGCTATCGTGGCGAGCAACATCAAAGACAAGCTCCAGCGTCTCTTGAAGCCTGGCAACAGCATGTACAACCTCATAGGAGAGATCCTGGACCCTGACATGGCGGAACGGCAGTTTGCTCTGGGCAACTTTTCCTACGAGAGATTCTTCACTGCTATGGCGTCACTACTTCCCAAGCTGTGTGCGCCTTTCCGTGATGAGGAGGTCAAGGACCTGATTCAGAACAAGTTGGCCGACGGCAACATCATCGACCGTGTTGAGGCTCTTAATGGGTTCATTGATCTCATGCTTTGCGATTACATCAACTATCTGATGAAGATCGCTGCACCCCAACTGATTGAGTCTGCCGCCCCTTACGAGGCCAAGAGATTTGCCGAGGACGTTGAGAAGGGCCAACTAGGCCTTGCAGCGGCCGAGCAAGCTGGAGAGCAGCTCGATCGAAGGTCATGGCTGAGGTACAGAAGAGAGACCCTGAGGGTATCAACCACCCCAAGTCACGACCTACGGCGAGTCGTTTCTACGCACAGATGCTTGTTGACATCTTTACCAAGATCTCCGCTACCCCTATCGAGGAGGTTCCTGAGATGCTTCGTCTTGACCATGGCCGTATTAGCCAGGTCTCGACCATGATCCAACGGATCATTACTGCTGGTGCGGTCCTGCTTCAATGCAAGAACCTCCTCAAGCGGGATGTTCGATCAGCCTGGAAGATGGAGGCGTCTCGCATTATGGCAGTGATTGAGGCAGGTCATCCCCTCGACACCACAGTGGATGGCGTCATGGCCGCTCTCGAATCCGGACGATCCATGCCAGCAGCGACCAAGGGTCACCTTCGCGCCCTCGTCACCAAGGTCTTGACTGCCAGCCAGGAGATGGCGGAGCGTGGACGTGAGCCTAGCGAGCCCGTCCTGCGTCTCCTCCTCACCCGTCTACGCGGCAACATTCTCACTCGTCTGGCTGCCGGCTCAGCTAGTGAGAAGGTCAAGGCTACCAACACAGCCGGTGAGAAGCTCGCGAGCCTCGGACTGTCCGAGTTTGTGGAGCGAGTGAGAGAGATTTCAGGTCTCCTGGAGAAGGTGGGAGCTGTCGACAGGGCAGCTCACGGACCGTGGTGGGATGCAGTTGCGACAAAGGTTGAACAAGAGGACATGTCAACCTAGAGAAGGATGAAGGAAGGACGATGCGTGATGAGCAATATGGATGCATGAATGCTGGGAGGCTGGGTTTGTTTTGAGGGACTGGGATTTGTGTTTTTTCACTGGGAAGCGATGCTGGGATTTTTATGGCTTTCTTGGTTTCTTTGCAAGGCGTACTGGAATGGGGCAGCCGATATGGCTCACTTGCTGATTCACTGGGATGGGAATTTTTTTCGAGCATCATAGATGTAGCGACCTCTCATCGGGAGAGGGAGGCAAAGCGTTGATGGTCTGGGTTCATTTCATGAGGAGCATCCAACATACAATGGGTAAGCCTTGGTTTTTGTGCTTTTGGGATAGCGATAGAATGAAGAGAATATCAGCTGCCATGCAAATGCCTTTTTATATGATTGTCTCTTGATGCCTGATGTGAGATTTTAAAGGAGGTTCTATGAATTTTTTGTAGATAGGGGGTAAGCGTCAGCAAAGTAGCAGCAGTACTAAGCTAATGAGGGTGCGTTTTCTACCACATTGTGTCGTGTCTACCTACCATAAAGCCATCAATTATCACCGTCTATTGTTCATCAAGTGCAAGACCAAAAAAGAATGGTATACTTCCATCGAAAGCATAGAAAAAAAGAAAGGGTCTGGCCGGGGATTGAACCCGGGACCTCTCGCAAGCTGTAGCT
>NKCK01000284.1:0-45092 GCA_003946995.1 Fusarium oligoseptatum
CACTTCTTATTCCTGATTCCCCAGTTAGAAATCTCTGTGCCTCCATGATGGGGGAACAGTGCAGTGCAGTGGTCAGGGTAGGGTAGGGTAGGGCAGTGTGAGCGTGAGCGTGGCGGCGCACTGGGCCACCTCTGACCCGACCCAACCAACACCCCCAGAGAAATGAGCTTCCGCCCCCAGGCGAGACCACGATGTGATGCGCCAGAACCCGGAACGCAGGGCACCACCTGTTGGAGAAGCACCCTTCTTTTCCTAAGAAACCCCAAAAAACGAGGGGAACTCTTCGGGTATCCCATCGGTATTTCGGTCCATCCGAGCACTGATCTCCGGGCGTCCGGCGACGGACTGTGCGGCGCTGTGCAAAATGTCTGATACCAAGCAATCCATACCAACACCAGCGTCCAGGCCCCGGGCAAGCTCGTCGAATGAGGCATGCTAGAATGTAATTAATCCTTGTCAATATCATCACCAATTGCTCGCTCGCGTGCGCGCGCGTGCGTACAAGGGAACGGAACGGAACAGAACAGAACAGTTTGTGGTGGTTGGCTCATGGACCTCGACTCGGCTGGTCTTGGTCCTCAGTCATATGTCTATTGCGTAAAACGTCCTCGCCGAGTACTGTTTTTCGTAGCCGGCTAGGTGTCAGAAGGCAGACAAAGTAAATAGAGAGAGAGATAAAGAAGAATGACGAGCAACAGAATAATGTCGGTGCAAGAAGAATAAACAAAAAAGAAAACCACCTGACAATCAAGTCTATCTCGAACCATATGTGCAGTTCATCTCATCCCCCTCAATCTTGTATATGTCTGATCTGGTCTCGATCTTCCCCACGCACATGGATTCGCATGCATATCAACCAAAACGGGCGTCGTAGCTCTGGGCGTCGTGTCATGACATCCATGGCTAGCCAGGTAATGAATGAATGGCCTGGCCAGCCATTGTCCGTCCGTCTTTGCCGTCGCTTCATCACTCAACTCTGGGTATCCCCCCGCCTTGGTCTCGCATTCTTTCGCAAACTCGACTCAGCACATCAATTCCGTTGCTCTTCCTTCTGTATCAGCCAACATGATATCGTGCGTCCTTGCTTTGTTTTCGTGCCCAATCCAAAACACCAATCACGCCTGTACCATCCGTCCCAACCGCCCCCAATGAAATAAATGTATAGAAAGGAAATAAATTTGTTGATTGTCATGACCCAAAACTGGTCTACCTCGTCGATGAAAACGTCGTCTGTCATCATCATCACCATCGTTGGAGTCCGAGAGGCCTGTCGATGCGGACGAGACTTTACTCCCGCCGTGTGTGCGTCGACTTCGGGGTTTCCATGGTGTTGTGCTGAGCGTCTGTATCGCTCAGAGTAAAAACGTATGGATTTTGTTGGTATTCGCTGAATTCAAGAGGCCATGCCCCTCATGACCTCCTATCATGTGGTATTTTCAACGCCTTCCGTTGCGTTGCCCAAATGATTTCAAAAACTAAAAACCGAAAAGGGGTATTGGTATTGTTATTGTTATTGTAGTGTACGCCATAATATTCGACATCCCCAAAAATCTTCACATGTCCCAGAAAGTGGGCATTGAAGAAGGACCGAGGTTATCCGGGCTTTCGTCCATGGCCGTGATGCTGCGCTCGTTGTAGTTGGGCATCCAGAACGCAGGGTCGTCTTCGACCATTGAGAGACCAGCGCCAGCCATTGGGCCACTGTCGGCGCCCTTGTAGAAGCTGTCGTAGTCGATGCTGCTGAGGTCAGCTGAGCTGGCCATCATGCTGCCGCTCTGTCTCATGTAGCTGTTGCCACGACTGAACCCGTCGAGGCCGTCAAAATCCCCGTCGCCTCCAGGCAAGAAGTCTTCAACTTCAGATACCTCACCCGAAGTCGACGTGGTGTTGGCAAGATGGGGCAGTTGCTCCGAGCCGCTGCCAAAGTCAAAAAGGCCGCTAAAGCTCTGAGTTCCGGCCTGGCTGTAACTTGAAGGGGTGAAGCTGTCGCCCTTCATGTCTGTGAGATCGTAATGGCTCCAGTCTACCGATGTCGCGCTCAGTCCCGCGCTGTACATGGGAGCATCCGCCTCCGAGTTGAAACCTGATCCGAAAAGATCAAACGTGCTGTTGGCCATGTAGGGAGGATACTCGATGCCTGACAGGTCCAGGGGAGGGAGATTGCCGTTGAGGGTTTGGAACCCTGTTGCACCGCTCATGAGCGGCGAAGCAGTCTCCGACTTGACTCGTCGCTGCTCTCGGGTCGAGGCAGCGCGTGCTCGGCTGCTGGGAGGTTCTCGAGTGCCCTTGAGCATGCTATCGGTACCGAGGCTGCCGGTGCTGTGGGCCGAGTTCACCCTGTTGAGTTGGTATGGGCCACACTTCTGCGAAACTCGGCTGCTCCGGTGGGCGGGTTTATGGTGACCGTTCTGGTCAAAGGTCAAGACACCATCCGAGTGAACAGTGTTCGCTCTTCGTCGCCGACCCGGGGGCTTGGGACGACCGGTAGCACTCATTGTCAAGGACTCTCGCTCCGAGTCAGACTCGGGGACGGTATCAAGAGCTGGCTCCTTCTTGAGAGAGCAGCTGCAGCGGCCGCCATGGTTACAGCAGCATGTCTCTGCGAAAGGTTTAGAAAATTTCAAATCCATCATGTCTCCTCAGGTCCATGGTCATTGAGGAGACGAGAGGAAGCTCACCGGTGTGCCCTTCGACGGTCGGTTGCAAGTGGGCACATTTGCTGGTTTTCTCGCCGCAGTCGCACTTGACGTGAGCGGAACGCGACTTGCGCATGGCGCGACAGTGCGCGCATTGGGATACAGGTCGACCCTTCTTATTTATATGCTGAAGAGGGCGGTCTGGTGGAGCAGTGAATATCAGCAAATGCCCGCATATCAATGAGGCCCGAGGACAGCGAGGCGGCATAGGAGGTGGCCCAGCCATGGGGACGACGATGACCACCGTTCAACCCGGGAAACATGTCCAAAAAGAATCGGTGACATACCAGAGTGTTGACAATTGCTTACACGATGGCCGCGAACGCAGGCCTCGCAAGCATATTTCTCTCCGTCAATTATCATGTTGGCGGGGGCTGTGACTAGACAAGGCTGGGAGTCGGATCGGGAGCTGGGCGGCGGAAGAAGTTATCGAAGCACGAAGTAGTTTCTGTGTAGACGAAAGCGACTTCGTATGTTCGAAGAGGACTCGACGACTTGTATAAAACTAGTTGTCGAAATTGTTGGGGCACCGTGTTGTCTTGTTAACACCGACCTCGAAGGGTTGCTGTAAGTGTTCCGGCGACGTAGGTAGGGATGACTTCCACGCTAAGTGCTGTGGGATAGGGATGGGGAAAACGGGTCGAGAGAGCTTGGAACACCGGATAGTCATAAAAACATGTCGCGGCGGAGCTGGAGCAGGAGCTGGAAGAGGCTGAACGGGCAGACTGGGAGAAAGAGAAGAAGTAGAAGGCAATAAAAACTTTTCGAGGGCAAGTTGGACAAAGCCAATTGATGAGAGAGAGGAACAGGAGTGGGGATGCGCCGGCCGGTGGGTGGGGATTTTTCCTTTGGAGAGAGCAGAGCCTTGGGGTCCTGTGAAGGTACGGTACCTAGCTTTGTGGCCGGGTTGGATCGTTGGCTAAACTGGGTGTGCGAGTGCGGGTGGGTGTGGAGGGGAGTGCGTGGTGGGAATGAATGATGGATGGGCGGACGAGGTCGGCGGCAGGACCGGGGTTCTCTCAGTCTCGTGTGTGCAAGCGGGTTTGGCGCCTTCAGCTCGGGGGCCACCTAGGGTCGATGTCGTCGACCGACAGCCAAGACCAAGCCGCCTTGCTGGAGACGTTTGTGGGTGGAGATGTCGGCCCGGAGGGTCGGAGGGTCGGAGTGCTAGAGAGGCTTTCGTTTCGCGTTGTTCGTCGACCTGGTAGCTTGGTGACGTCGGCGGCCAGTTCCAACTGAAGAGCACACCGCACAACCAAGTGCGCACCCACAGGAACGCGCCGTACTCTCACACGCAAAGGAGCGAGATGGGAGTGCGCACAGAAGGTGAGAAGTCGAAAAGCAGAGAAAAGAGAACCAAGTTCGAGCAGAGATGGAAGCGAGCCGGGCATGATGCTCTTTATGAATCTCGATGGAACGGGTGAGCCTGACCCAGGTCCAATATTCTCGACAGCGGTATCACGCCCCGGCGGGCGGCAAGGTCACAGCGGGCTCTGTGTCTGTGAATCAGTTTCTTGGCCCCCTTGGTCCCTTGCCCTGTCATGGTCCCTTGATCATCCCGTCAAATCGAATCAACTCCCGACCCAAATCCCATCGCCCGTCATGCTTTGATTTCTTGCCTCCTCCCTGGCTGCGTTTGCCTGAGAATGCCTGGCTACTTGCCTGCCCGCGGCCGGCCTGCTCCTCTGCCCACAATCCCCCAGGCCCAAGACCCCGAGGCCCTTGCCCGGAATAGCAAGGCGAGGCGTGGAGGCGCGGACACGGGCACGATCGAGGATACTCGGCTGTACAGTGTGTGGGACGAATGGCGCAAGCGGCGAGTCGACCGGGCTGGGGCGCCGGGGTGGAAAGCGTGGGCTGGAACAGAGGACAAGGGTTCTGAAGTGACCATGACGAGCGTGTCAGAGACCATCACCATGACAAACTGTCCAGTGGTCCGTGGCCTGTGGCCCATCATCCATGGCCCGTGGGTGAAGAGTGGGATCAGTCCCGAGTAAGGAATAGCGCCCTCTCACTGCTCTGCAAGGGTTCAGGTTGTGACACTGGAGAAGCATTTGGGTGACCGGAGATGAATGATGTTGGCTGTCGGCTTCCTCTCCTGTCAGATGTACTGTAGCAGCTCGTCCAGGTGTTTCCGAGGACGTGAGGGCATACTCCTCTCTCCCGCTGAGAGACGACATTGCTGCTGGTGGCCTCCGCCTTTCATCGGAAATAGCAAATTGCCCTTCAACAAGACTCCTTGGAAAGTAGTGGAGCTTGGGGACGGTGGGATGGTGGCTTTGTCCACCATGGTGATAGCGGATGGATCATGAAGAACGAGCGAGATTGGTCGAGGCTGAACTATGGTGGAGTTGACGGACTGCACAAAGCGAGAAGGAGCAGCCGCAGCACAGCACAGCACATGGTAAGTTGCTGCTTCCTTCATAACGCAACGCGGGCAAGACAGCCTGCACATCTATGCTACTACGTACTGCCAGCATCAAGCGCGAGTTGGAAGGAGCTCGTCCCGGTTTCACCTACCGAAAAGGAGACGGCAACGGGAAGACGGTAATTAGTCTGGAGGGATGATCGGAATTCCAATCGGATATGCTTAATGGGAGAATCCGGGCTCGTGGGAGAATCTAACTGGCCGACATGAACTTGTCAAACAGCCACAGCGTTCTTCCACCACGTTGCAGTCACCTCGAGTCAGCCGAATCCAGTACAACAGAGCCGCTGAACCGTCCGTTGAAGCGCTAAACAGGCTGTCAGGTCGGCGTCTGCTTCAAAGCACTGACAAGCTGTGCGCGGCAGCAGATGTCGAGTCTTCTCTGCCATAATCAGAATGCTAGTTGTGACTCGGCCCGTCAGATCCCGCGAGAGCCGGACATCGGATGCATCTCAGAAGCCTGGCAAGCAGGCATCGTCGTGTGTTTGAAGACATGCCCTGCCCTGTGCTGCAGTGGACGGAGCACCTCCCACGGCACTACAGCATCGACATCTCACACTCTAGCGGCCGTTGGCTGGGGGCTTGGGGCCTGGGTCCGGTCGGGGACCTGGAAAAGCGAATCAACCACGGCACGAAAGGGCCAGGGCAAGGTCAGGGCAGGGGAAGCCTGAGATCATTGGCCGGACGCAAGCTCCAGATACGGATACGTCTTTCATCTAGGCTTTCTCTCGAGGCAATCTAATCGCGGATTAGCTTAGCGGCTCCAGGTTGGTGAAGAAGGGGAAAAAGTAAAAAAAAAGTTTTTACGTACATATCGTCACCGTCAACGGAGCGTCTTCGGGACGATCCATTCAAACAAGACATGCAGCAGATGGTCGGTTTCTACTCGGAAACTCGCTGTGCTCTTACTCTAAAGCTACCACCGGACCGGGTTTCATTGATTAATTCGCTATTGACGCCCTCGGTCAATTAGATGCTAGCATGCACCATGTAAATTGCTGTCGAAATGCTCCGTACAAGCGCAGATGCAAATGCAAGGCTCTGTGCCTCCTGCCGGACTATAGGGAGGCAGGTAGCTTCAGCCAGGGAAGGTGCCTCTGGATGCTGCTCCTGTCTCGGATGGACAGCGCAGCACCAACTAACAGCGCCTTCCTTTCTACCTCTACCTACGTAGGTATGTCTACAGTTCTCCTCTCACGGGACCTACAAGCACAGCTTCGACCCCACCAGCAATGCAATGCCTCTCCACGTTGGCGTCCGTCTCTCCTCCAAAGGGCGCGCGCTTACCCTTCGACTACATCCGTCTTTTATCCCGAAAGATCATGGATTCCATGTACGACCCTGGACCTTGGCGGAAACAGCATGCCCAAGAAGAGACGAGCCTCGCCGCCGCCCCTCCCAGGATTGATTGGATCAGATTCGGGTTCTGCATGGTGCGGCAGCGACCTGCAAGGTTCATCATGGTCAGTCAGCCAGCTGTTGCGTTTCTCTAATTCTGCCTTTGCTATTTGGACATGCGCCCTGTTTTGCTTTGTTATGCCTTGACAGCATGTCTTGGCACTCGTTTTGTTTCTGCTTTGCTTTGAGGCATCTGAATTGAATTACTTTGCCGTCTGATACCGTCGCTTCATTCTCGCCGTCTTGATAATTGCTGACTCCATTTTGCCGCAGGCAACGACATCATCGTGCTTCCAAGGACCCTGGTCAGCATGTCCACGCGACTGTCCCGTGGAGGCCCAGACTGTCAGAAATCCATAATCCCAGATTGCTTTACCCATGAAGCCCAGCGCCCCGGCCCGTTCGTCTACCCTTAAGGGCACAGTGTAAAGATACGTCAGGGCCGGGAGTGTAGCCGCCTGTTGTGCTTGACATTAGCCGACATCTTGTGCTTTCTTTTGTCACGGCGGATTTGCCATGCGCAAAGACGGTGATCTTGAGGACCCTCTTGGACCCTGCAAATCATTGGCTCTCTAGGGCGCCTCTCAATATCCAAATTAAGCACTGATGGTGTTACCACAACAAGCGCACTTATGTACAGACCGCCGATCCAGGGGTGGGCGGTTCAGGCTGAGCAGTCTTGGCTGGGTTTGCTGACGGTGTTCATAGCCCCTTGAACTTGGGCCGAGTTGGTTATTACCTGCGCAAACCGGACACAAGCCTCACGCCTGCTCCATTGCCTAGCCCGGTAGAATCGTTCGGACACGATGCGATGCCTCACCTTGGCTAGCCTATCCTTGTTGGTTCAAGCCCAGACTGAACTGAACCTGGGCTATAGCGGAAATCCTCCTCGCCGCACTCTGAGCGCACTCAGCTCCGGGTTGTGACTGACCTCCCGTTCATCATAGGCTCACTGGGCCATTCTGCTTCCACGAGGTGAGACATCCTTTGATCCATTGGCATCGTCAAGTTCCCGTCTAATAAACATTGCTAGAGCCCGTCTCTGCCCGGTGTGTGCACACTACGGACCAGTCACTCGGCCTCGATTTCGGAAGACATGCGTACGGATACACCCCGAAGCGCGGGAGGCTTGCGTCGCGGGTATGTATTGGTGACATGAACATCCCGCATTGTGGTCTCGCATTCTTTGCCGGAGGCTGCACTATTTCCCCAACTTCCCCCGCGATGTCAGCACGGATCCCGACGGGACAGCGCGGGCGAGCGGGTGCCGGGGCAAGTTACGATGTATGCTTCCTCCAAGAACGTGTTACGACCTTAGCAATTGCTGAGCGCGAGAACAGATAGCTGGTACAGAGATGTGCCTTCGTCGCCCTTAGTCGTCATCGCCGTCGTCGTCGCTATCGCCCCGCTGTCTCTTTGACGCGTACGCAGGTATCCTCTGGACATGGAAACTCGGGTTGCTTTCTCGGGCTGCTGTCATGTTTACGGTCCCTGGTCTACATCGGCTGGCATTCCACCTGTCAGAAGATACATGTCTCCTGCCGGCCATGCCAACCCCAAATCATGCCCCGGCGGAAACCTAAACCGGCCGGGACATGGGCGGACATGCTGAGCGGCCCCGAATTCTACCGCTGCATTGATGCATCGCATGTAAATGGCAGATGCATGGTGGTGCGGCGTTGCTGTGTTGGCAAGACGCTGGCTGACTTGTTCAATGGGCTACAGCCTTCTGGAGATCATAGCTTGCCAGCTCGCATTCTGGCTGGTCGACATGCCACTGCCAGTAGCCAGTGGAGACAAGGAGTTACGATCCCTGAGCTATCCACCAGGCCCCGCCCATGACAGTTCGTGCGAATGACAATGATGCGATGCAACGAAGGAGTGTGGTGGTCTCCCCACTTTCGTCGACCATCTTACCGGCCGGAGAAACCCCAAGAGGTTGAAGCCCTTCTCGACAAGCCGGAGTTGTCTAATTCAGAAGAATGTCTCTGGGCTCCGCGATCCGGCCGCTAGATCGCCATCAAATAGCGACAGAGAGCCGCCCAAAGCGACAGGCGCAGTGCTAACCCCCACCACTCCTCACGCTTCTATGCGCTTGCCGAGCGAGCATCGGAGGAACAGACGACTGGTCATCGACGATGGTCTGTCCTCACTGTCCGGGGCAAGAGTGGGTGGTCGAATCTCACGATATGTCCAAGAGAGACTGCAGTGTCACGGAAGCCACGCAGGTACCGAAGGTGGTGACCTCTGCCATCAACTAATCACTGAGAGGCTTATGAAGGTCTCACTTCGATCCCCACGTCCTGCGCCCGCGCAGAAGCCCTCGCGCAAAGCTCCCATGCCCACGAGGCTCACGCAGGGTCCTGAGCTGCTCGTTCCTTGCTCTTGCTGCTGCTACTGTCGCTTGTGACTTGTCTTGGGCGGAACCGCGGGATGAAGAGCAGGGGTTCATGCTTAGCTCGCGCAATTCTCGCCATGGGGTCTCTGGTGATGATGGAGAAATACGACACTGGAGATCAGTCGCATCGTGAATTTGTTCATGATAACAGTTCCTCAGGGAGTCGACCGGGATAGGGATGGCCCTTGTCCCCACTGTCGCTTGGGGTTTACAGATTACCGTGTCTCCCCATATGCCATGAGAGTATCCCGACCTGGTCGCTGAAGTGCCTGATGTCTGGATAGTATGCCCTCCAGTAGTGCTGGCATTGCATCACACCGCACCACCGATAGTATTTATTACCCAAACAGGAGACCGAAGTATCCAAGCATGCTTCAGAGGTAACGGAAAGGTGGCGCCGATTCTCCCAGGCCGTCTTCAACCGCTTCAAGGCTGTGCGACTTCGGCTGTTGACATTTAGGCACAAGACGCTCTGCAGGAAAACCCACAGCACCTAGCTGGTCGGCCATGGAATATTAGCTCCCCAGCTTTTATCTGATGGCACGGACACCGCCATTGCATTCATTGTCAGTCATGGCCTGGCGAATTGTCAGACCAGGTCAGCCTCATCATCAGTCACTTGTCTGGTGGCACCGTCTTGGTGAACCCCGGTCCAAGGACAGACAGGCACACAAGACTCAGCCATCACACGCATAACGACGACGCATGGATGGGTTGCACACAACTCGCAGACAACCACAACGGGAACCCCATCCCATATCCTCCCCATGGTACCCTTGGGCCGTTTGCCGCGCCTCCATCTCGCACTGTCTGTCAAGTCACTCGAAAATGGACCGGAAGCCTTGCCTGGATTGTTCAAGACTCCAGACGTGCCATTGGGGCCCCAGCTCCTGTCCCACCATCCCGCATCGTCGCAGTAAGATATGATTGGCCCGCAAGGGCATAACGGACATCCCCCAAACAGGATTTGAGCTTTTTCTTTGGCTTCACACCCCGGCCCTGGCTCCCGCTGGGTTCCATCAGTCTTTCTAGAAGCCAGCGCCCCTGCAGCCTGTATGAGGAGCTTGGACCAAGAAGCCAAGGGGGCTGCTCATTTTCTGCAGGCAAGGTACGTAGCTCCTCTGATGATGCAGCTCAAAAGCTGGGCGCGTGTGGTTGTGTGTGTGTGTGTGGTGATGCCAGCTCTCACCAACCAGTGGTGATGGCTCCGTGGACTGAGCGAGACCGACCAGTGCGGGCGCCGTTGGAAAACTTGGTCAGACCCCGTAATTGCATGTCTCCGTCTCTCGGCATCTGTGTCATGTCGTTCTCCACGGTTGAAGCCGATATGAACGGCTGTTGCAAGCCATCACCCGCAATGTGGCTGACCTCCACCCGTTGCGATGATCTGCTGTGGGAGGAGGCCCTACCTCTGCTGTAAGTGCTCCTTTGGGAAATAGGGATTTGCAAACAGCTACTAGCAAATGACGACAGCTCACTCAAAGACATCCATCCATCCATTCATATGGGGATCTCTGAGCGGCTGGACTTGCCGACTTGTTGCAGTCCAGTAGGCATTGGTGGTTGTTCTGGTCACAGTTGGACTCGGTGCGGCTGCGTAATTGGACCCGGTAGCATCTGCCCCTCGAGTCTTGCGATGGCGCTTCCGTCTAGCCGCATCTACCTCGATCCATAGCCAATCTCGTCGTCTCAGGTCAGCCAGTGCAAGCAGGAGGGGGAGGGGCGCTCGGGTCATTCCTTGGGCTCTAAGCCAGGGTCCTCATTTCCACCATCCATCATCCATCCCATCATGATGGCGAAGGCTTCGGTACCAGCTCGGGGCGGAACGAAACGAGGTGGTGGCAGAGGAGAGGTCCAAGGGATAAGCGCCACCCACCCAAGCCCAGTCAGTCTAGACTGCGAGTGGCATCTGCTTGTGCATTGGCCACGACCCCAAAAGGAGCACCTGCAGAAGCTGTGGCAGAGGTGTCAGAGCCTCGTCCATGGACATGAAGCCATTTCGACGGCCGCCGCCGCGGGCTCGGTATGACATGGCAAGCCGCGGTTCTCGGAGATGGAACTGGCCGCGGATGTAATTTCAAGATGAAGGATCTCTCAAACGGACCGGCTCTCATGTTCTCCAGTTTTTTCCGCCCTGTCCTGTCCTAGGGGGCCTTGGACGAACAGCAACGAGATGACACCGACCGCCGACAGCGCCGTCGTTCATGACCACAAAGGGCAACTCAAACGCGCCTTTGGGGCTGCGGTCGCTGATTGGTCAGAGTGGCCCAGCGGCTGGGGGATTGGGGGCGTTTGAGTGCTGGAGCCAGTGACAGCCAAGCAGTTCCAGGGCTAACTAAGGTAACCACTGGTCCGTAATGGGTCCAATGCCTGGAATCCAATGGCCGGTGGTCCACTGGGCAACCAGACAGAAAGCCCCGATCAAGGACCCCCACGCTGACTAGGCCTGATTCAAAATCAAAAACTCGCCCGTATCGCTCCAAGACAGAAAATTTTTCCACCTGCAACCACACAAGTTGGGGACGAATCTCAACCACCGTCTCAATCTGAGCGCCACGAGTTGCTCTGCACTCTGCTCATCCATCCATCCATCGCCGCTGATCGCCGAGAGATGCTGCAACCCTCAAAACCCGGACAAGACCGTATCCGTGTTTGCAATATGGCCATGATTTGGCCTCCTCGTCGCCTTGAATCGGCCTCCGCCGCGCTGCGGGAGACGGAGCGGTGATGGCCACCCGCCCGGGTGGCCTGGCAGAGATACGAAAGGATCTTCAGCATCAACTCTCAGACAACAGGCATCTGCCTTGTGCGTGCGAGACCGCCATTTCGGCAGCATCATTCGTGGACGTGCTCTATCTGGGTCTGCATCTCAACATGACGGACATCCCTTCCCGCCAGAGCCTCATCTGACGCAAGCGATGAGATGCGATGAACCATGATGATACACGAAACACTGACAGCCCAACACTAACCAACCCCATGCAGCAACCACATACATACTCAACAATAACCTTTTTTGCCAGCACCTACGTTGGGACTTCTCAACGTAGAATCGACAAGCAGCGCTTGCTCTCCATTGGCCTGCTTGTTTTTCGCTCTGGCATAGATGAATTGAACTCGTTGCTGGGCACCCGGCTTTGAGAATGTCGTCTTGACTTCTTGGACAAGCCGGGAATCAGCTGTAGGCACATGCATCCATCTTCAGAATGACAACCTGTTTGTGAATTGTTGGTTGAGGACGAAAACACTCGACGCGATCTCGGCCACAGTGACATGCTTCGGGAATAAATGGACTGTTGGTGACGTGAAGATGTGTGATCTGTACAGATAACGGACCGACGGCGAGCCGACTTGAAGATCCAGCCATCCGGCAGTTGGTTCACGACATAAGCTTTCGTGGGGTGCCGCCCGCGCCGTGGTGGTTGTGGCTTTTGGCTGTCCAGTATGACAGTCGTCGCGTGGGAGGGATGGTGACGGTTCTCGCCCGTCATTGCTTGGCTGAAGTTCACCCGATCGCACACCGAACAGATCGCCAGCGATCGGCGGGGTGTTCCGAGGCCGCAACGGATATGGCAGAACGGCATCACCGATTGGTACAGGCGGGAACGTTTTCCGAGAGACAGAGCTCAACGACCGTGATGGTGATTGATGCTGACACGGACATGGGTCCGTGGGGTGCAATCAAGCAATCAACTAGAACGCCACGAGTAGTTCGCGATGGCAGAAGCCAGAGACAGGTTTCGCAGCGTCGAAATGGCTTACAGGACCCGTGCCGTGTGGACAGGTTTCGGGGGCCATCACGAGGTTGCAAGGTCTGGTGGCCCATCCCATCCCATCCCATCCCATCCCATCCTATCCCACTCTGGCACCCATCAGTCAAAGCCGCTTCCAGATGGATACGCCGACAGAGGGGCATGTGGTTCACCCAAGAAAGCACGAGCTACGGCAGTCAGTGGTTGGCGAGCAATGGGGAAATGATCTGTCTCCGAGTGGGATTTCCAGACCAAGTGTCCAACCTTTGACTGGCCTGTTTCGGTCAGGACAGGCATGATGGGGCATTAATTTCACGGACGATCGCCCGAGGGAGAGGGCAGAAAATAGATCCAACGTCATGATGTGTGTCCTGGCTGTGTCTGTTTGGCCGTTTTGGCGACGGTCAGGCAAACGCTTTCGTATATCCCTTGAAGAGGCGAGGAACAGCAGCCAGGGGCCCCTACCTGATGCGGTGTAAGCTGCTTGGCTGGGCGATGGTGTGCTCAAGCCTCCTCCCTCCTGCCTGCGAACCTCGGGCGTCGTGGCGCGGGGGGTTTCCTCTGCTAAACTCATCCTCGTGGGTAAACGTATCAGGCCAGAGGGAGAGACAGCTTCAGCAGAGACCGCAGCACATCCCGCCAGCAGACCAACACGTCGGACTAAGGTAGTCCGCTCGACTCGTACCCACCGTGTTCGATCCTCCCGGTGAGATTGAAGAGAACGCCTCGTAGGCGGATATTATTACGTCGTCATGGCGGACAGCGGGTGAATGCCTACCATCCCCCCTTCCCTCGGTCATGATGAATGGATTTAGAACTTACGTGAGAGTGAGAAATCATGGCTAACACGAGCTTCCGTTATACAGTCGTGTTAATGTCGTCTTTATCGGCGCGGGCGCCGTGGGCTGTTTCTATGCTTCCCGTCTCCATCATGTAACGTGGTTCTCATGTGCTCAGCATACTCACAACAAGCTGACCCCGTGATAGCCATCTCACAACATCCATGTGTCTCTTGTAGCGCGCTCAAACTACGCCGCTATACAGAAGGACGGCGTCAAGCTCCTTACCCGGACCTTTGGTGACTACACCTTTACTCCGGATGGCGCCTTTCCCTCTGTTGATGCCGCTGCCGCCGCAACGGACGGTTCGTCAGGGGCCAAACGCGACTGGCACTACATCTTTGTGACCACAAAGGCCCTCCCGGATATCAGCGATGACTCGAGCATCATCACGCCGCTGGTCGGGCCCAAGTCATGCATCGTGCTCATCCAGAACGGCGTCGGCGTAGAGGAGCCTTTCCGCAAGCGCTTCCCCGACACCCCCATCGTCAGCGCCGTCACCGTCGTCAGCGCGGAGCAGACGTCTCCCGGTACCATCCGGCAGAACCGCTGGACGCGCATCAGCATCGGCCCTTACACCGACGGACTCGGTGCCGAAAACTCCGACCTCGGCCGCCGCGGCACCGAGTGCACCGAGGCTCTTCGCCGATGGTGGACGGACCTGGGCGGCATCCGCGACGTCGAGCCGCACGACGAGGTCGGGTTGCAGACGGTGCGGTGGCACAAGCTGTGCATCAACGCTGCCATGAACCCTTCAGCCGTGCTCTCTGGTGGACGGGGTAACGCTGATATGGTGGCCGACGATGAGCTGCGCCGTCACCTCCTGGGGGTCATGCACGAGATCCGGGACGCGGTACCACGGATCCTGGGACGGCCCTTCCCTGAGTATATGGCCGCTCCGGAGAAGATTGTCGAGAGCACGGCGCGGAACAAGGGTGCCCGTCCGAGCATGCTTCTCGACTGGGAGGCCGGCAAGCCCCTGGAGCTCGAGGTGATCCTCGGGAACCCGGTCAGGATCGCGAGGGAGAGGGGTGTCGAGATGCCGAGGCTGCAGAGCCTCTATGCACTTCTGAGGTCTGCTCAGGCCATGAGGAAGGCGGCTAAGGGGAAGCTGTGAGCGATGCCATGGTCCGCGATGGCGATGTGCGTGCTTAGGACGCTATACCAGTAAAGGGGGCGCTATCCTAACTAGGTATGTAAGAGTTGTCATTATAGATTGGTCGTATATATACTTCACATTTGACACAAGTTTATCAAACACCCTACTGCTCTCCTCTGCTGCTGGTCCCCCCTCTCATCCGTGTCAGTTAACAGAGAGAGGCCGCAGACACAATGTCGTAGCCCCAGGCGGTCTCTTCCGCAACATCGTGGAAGGCGAGATCCTGACCAAGAAGGACCTCGACGCGGCTATGGATAGAATGGAGAATCATCTCCTGAAGAAGAACGTTACGCGAGAGACTGCTGTGCGGCTATGTGAAAGCGTTGAGAAGGAACTGCTCGGTGTCAAGACCGGTAACTTTGAAAGCATTAACACTAGGATCTAGTCACTAGCCATCTCGCAATCTTCTCAACGTGTCTGCTACTAACCGGAATCTATCATACAGAATCCGAACTTTGGTAGTCCATACAGCATTAAGCCTTTGCTACAAACGCAGATGAGGTAGGGTTTCCACCATTGGTACTCGGGAGCCCTAGTCATGGTGCTCCTAAATGCTCTACCTCCAATCGAGGGAACGTCTAATGCGTCTACAATTGACATTACAAAGCGAGATCCCGTGGTCCTTTCTAGTGTTGATGCTCCTCTACCTTGACTTCACTGAAACCGAGCTCAATGGCCTCCAAAGCAACATATCCGGCGGAGGTCTAAGAGAGGCTACATCGAGGGATCTGATAGGTAACCTCGGGCTATCGGCGGCCGTTAATGCTATCCGAGAGCCTCTTAGATATACGTGTATAGGAACTGGTAGAACAAATGAACTAGCATGATCAAGTAGACTTTTAAGAGTCATCTGACCTTGACTGAGTTAGAGACGCCTAGGCAGTGCTCTTGAATCTCAATTTATTCTTAATAAGGCACAGATTCATCGTATACCTCTTTACATGCGTGAAATCCCAATTCGGCATCTCCCAAATACCCTCCAGCATCTCTTTCGTAGTTCCCTTCTTGGCCTTTGTCGAACAGTAAACGCCCACACGTAGACAATCTCTGACACGATATCATTATTAGATTTGTACCGTGCAGTTAGTATTGATTCTGATTAAAGAGATTATGCTGGATGAATCCCACGCTCTCTGACTATAAGATGAAACTGGCGCGCTTGTCGGCATTCCGTCGATGTATTGATTAGACTCACGATTTGTAGAGGTAGGGCCCATGATGAGACTCGACACCCCGTGAATGTGTAAGAATTAATGACCCAACAACTAACACCGTTCATAAAGGTCCTCTCTGATGACCAGAGACCCTTTAATGAAGCTGATATGGAGGCAGATGATCATGACTTGGCAGCTTTCTCTCCCTCCTTCATTCTGTATAAGACCAAGAGGGGCTTGACCAATTTCGGCGAGACAGAATCCCTTTAGAGAATTGCCTTGCACTCAATTTTCGCAACTCACAATGGAGAATTCTTTGTAAAGTTGAACGTGGAAGGTACACGGACAGTCGTTCATGGTACATGTACAGCACACTAAATAACGGCGCACCAAGAGGTAAGCTCATCTGAGACGTACAGCAACTAGTTATTTCAGGCGCATTCATCTATTACATGTCGCACTGCCAAACACGATGTATTGTCTCGACGAAGCTCATTATTTAAATCTATTAGGAGTAAAAAAAAAAAACCATAGCAATTTACAAACTATGTTCAGAGTAGTCCGTCAATTTGAGAGTTCAAGTATTGACACTTACCCTATAGCACATCGCATCCTAACCATGCAGGACACTGGGGATATGATCTCTATTCCTTTTACAGCTACGTGTAGTTGTTTTTATGACATTGACTCTTTGATGTGTTCATTTGAACCGCTCTCCACGATGGCATGGGTGGGTGGGTGGTGCAGAAAAGGTGTGGCATCGTTTGGACTCAAGGGCAACTTCTCAATGGACATCCTGACCTCTGTCGCAGACACATAGAACAGTGAAATCACAATACCGCTATGGACAGGTAAATCGTAACAAACATGTTCTAACTCGGATACTTGTATCATCAAAGCTGTGCACTATTGATACAAGCGCACATTCTATCTTAGGCACATCCATGCACCACTCACTCCCTCCTAACATCCAACTAGGCCATCATTAAGTCACTCACCCCTATGTATAGTGTGAAAGTAAAGACAACACGTTGTAAGAGCTTGAGAAACTAGGCTAACTAGATATATCGGCTTGGAATACATACATTAATAGCCCCGTGGCCATCATGGCCACAACCGATAAGGGTGGTCGAGAGGCCCCCCAAGAGTGGTTGGTGACTGTGATCCAGCGGCAGGCTACTCATCGCCCCTCTGTTGTTCAAAGTGGAAGTTTAATTTAAATCAATGGGGTGGTTAATATGAGAGAGCGCGTCACTCAACGCTTCAAAGAAGATGATTCTGTCATGGCCAAGTTTAATATGGCACCTGTTGAAGTGGAATCTTAGTAGTAACACAGTCTAACCCATGGTTTCTTACCGTACTTGGTCTCAAGTCCCTTATGCATTAATTACTATTGCATTTTTTTATTATTAGAGTTAATGAACTCTTTCGGAGGTGTCATTGATGACCAGGACAATAATGTATTGATAACTATGTTCTCTGTTAGTATGGCCGACGAGTGCTTTTAGAGACGTCGTTGAGATCAGCAGGTATCAATGCACCAAGTCGCAACTAAAGACATGCTGATGGAGAAATGCCGTTGGTTTGAAGTGAATAGTGAAGGGTAGTAGAAGAGATAGATATGTGCCAGATCTGGAACCATGGCCCCTTTCATCTCATGATATCTTGACAAGTTCAGACCTACGGTGGCCAATACTCCCGTGTCGGACCATGAGATGGTCATCTCACTCATTATATATCGCTGAGAGGAAATAGTAAGAGCGACTGAGTAGAGAAGTCTTCTTACTGTCAAGTCAAGTTGCTTCAAGCCAAGTTTCATGGAGAGGGATAGAGAGTGCTAGGCGTCATGGCAAAAGGCAGATTTCACACAGTAGCGAAACCAAACCAAACCCAGTGCCACCTGAAAAAATGAAGTCTATCAAGATAGATTGTCACGTTCATCGTTGCGATACCCCTTCATTCGTCCTCGTAGCGCAGTCAATGAGAAGCTTTCCTGACTAGCGACTATAAAGAACACGAGCGGTGAAGTCCTCGGGCATACCCGCATTCCTCCGCAGATGTTTCGAGCGCCTTGCTCAAGTTATATAAAGGCCTAAACCCAATGGAGAGAAAGCTTGGCCGTCTGAGTGGGATCTTAAAAATATGACAACTCATGCCAAGACACGGAGATGTCGTCGACTTACATGGAACCCATCACTATCCGCACTTTCATTACCGACCCCTAAATACTACTTTGGCAGCGGGAATTCCACATATAGTGTGACGTTGCTAACCCAGGGTCTTGGAGTTGTTGGAGAGAGCTTGATAGCTTCATCTGTAACAACCACCAAGCATCGCGAACCACAGTCTCAACATGTGGATTTCAAGCTGTCAAACCTGGCCCCCTTTTAAACTGGTTTTCGGATCCAGACTTTCTGCAGTGGAGTCGAGGATCCGCTTGGTGTCAAGGGTATTCTGGAAATTGGAGAAGTGAAGCGCCAAGAGTCTCCATGGTGATGATGCCGCCTGCACGCTCTCAAAAGTGGGTTTTGGGTCCTTTTTTTTTTTCACAAGCAAAAGCAAGAAAGTAGTCGACTCGGCTGGAGAGGATATATGCTGACAGCTGCAACAATGGTCCGAGGTTACGTCGTTTTCAGTTCGGACCTTGTTGACCCGTGGGCTTTGGCTGGCCCAACGTGGCAGGTTGGGGTCGGTCGACGAGCGAGCAGGGAAGAGGCCTATGATGGGATCTGGAGCGGTGATACAGTTCCGTGAACCCCACGATGGATCCCTTTTTTGTTCGGTTCACGACGGCCCTCCAGCAAGAACAAGAGTCAAACTCGTCAGTAGCGTCATTAGTGGACGCTACGTGTACTGACCCTGAACCCTGCAAGCCGGAGCCTCATCTGATGCCGAGGTGGCAGCGCATGGGCACCTCCTTGAATCGACAACCATTATATTGACCACCATCTCAACTCCGAGGAAGTGTTGAGTTATGTATGATGGTCAAGTAAGTGTCCGGGTATAATTGCCGGTGTCAACGGGGTTCCGAGGGCGCTATATGGAAGTCGCCGAGATGCGACATTATTCTGCGCTCAAGACTGCGGTAGGAGTCGAATCTACCTGCAGATATGATCTGGGAGATGAATGCTTACGACATGGCATTATCAACACGTTGGGTTGGATGAGATGATGGGCGGTGGCGATGAAAGCCACAACACAACACAACGGCATCTCGGTTCGGCTCATGCTCGCGAATCTTGGTCCGAGGGTTGAGATCCGTGGCACGGCACGGATCCATGTGCGGCAAGCGCGCCAATCCAGGGATCAATTAATTAATGATTAATTAACCAGAGAAGAAAACATTCTTGTCTGACTTGTTGAGCAAGTCGAAGCGAAGCAAGTGAAGAGAGAGAGAGAGAGGAATGGTCCCTCGGATATTGAGGATTATGGCCTCATCGTGCCGAGTTGTTGTAGTGCACATGTGGTCGTATTTACGAAGGAGACCGGTAGACGAGACGACGAGATTGATGGAGGCGGCGATCTCCTGGTGGGCGCTTAGGTTAGGCCAGCTCAGCTCTCTCGCTTGTTGAGTGTGTAACCAGGGGCAATAACCAATTGTAGCGTCTCTCGTGCGCCGCCCAGAGATGCCAGCGTTCCATAGAATGCTTGAATCTTCATTTTGATGGGCACAGAAGAGTCGTGGCATCGGGGCAATGAAGATCAAAGGATGAGGAGGTGTCTTTGATGTGGACGCCACCTCCACGTCTAGATTCCTGCCGTAATTGGTGTGTGTGTGTCTGTGTGCACCTTGTCTGGGCGGTTTGATGCGGCCCCAGAGTGAGGGGGTTACGCAAGGGAAGGGGGAATATCCCAAGTGTCCTTGTCCTGTGGTGTCTTGGAGGTCGATGAGACTGGGGTCAGCCCGGTTCGGCGCCTCTTGGCTGGTGTGGTCGACCCCCGGATAGCATCATCGGTTTGCCCCAATCAGACGAGGGAGAAGGATAGCGTGCGATGCTTTGAAACAGGCTTCATCATGTCTGTAATGGACGATTACAGCCAAAATATGTACTTCTAAGAAGCAAAAACACCAAAAATTGGGTGGATTTGACCCCGGATATCCTGAATTGAATTCCGGTGGGATGTGGATGCGGAACCGGAACTCAAAGGCCGGATCGTCTTGCCGGTCCGTGGGGTGGGCGCCTGCATACGTACTGTAGCAACGACAACCACACATACGCGAGATGGATGGGAAGAAGAGGTGTGTGTGTGTGAGTGAGTGAGTGTGTGTGTGTGTCTCTCGCTTTTTGAAGGCAAAAAAGAAAAAGAAGAATTATGTATATAGGAAGCAAGAGGGTATCATGAAAAAAAAGAGAGGGAAGGAGGTGTCGTCCAACGTCAGTGCTTCCTTCCAAAAGCTTAATTCGTCTTATATCAAGGAAGGAACCAAAAACCAAGAGCCTCAACCTCAAAAATGTTCCCCCGGTCAAACAAACACCACGCCTCGGATCCATTTCACATGCAACTATGGGGAAATCCCCTCTTTTTTTTTTTTTATCCCTCGCGCCCTGGTCTCGTCTCGCCTCGCCTCGCTGCTGAATCAAGTTTGCTTTTTTTTTTTTTGAGAAATGCTGGAATCTGAGCGGTTCGCTTTGCTGAGTAAGTACATGGGCTATAACCTCGGCCATGAAGCAGCACATTCATTTTCCCGCACTCTTAACCTGGCAGTGATCGGTCCTTTTCCTTTCAATAATTTACTACTCTTCACAGAAATCAAATCTACAGACAGAACGAAGAAAATCGATCGAATCATACCTCCGATACAATGTGCAGCGAGCTCCCCCAGAACCTTTTCCACCACCTTATTCGACCTGAGGCCTCAGAGTTCAAGGGCATGATTCGGGGCCTGCCACAGGCTGTTCGCCCCTCGCCCAGTGCCAGTGGCCAACCGCGGGGTTCTTCTTTGGGCCAGCTGGATCTCCTCCCAGCGGAGCTTTTGCTCAGTGTGCTCGATCTCCTCGACTTTCAGTCGCTTTCGCGCCTCTCGCGCGTCTCAGCTCTGGGCAAGGATGTTGTCGAGGATCTCCCCGTTTATAGAGATGTCATCGAGCATGCCCCCGAGGCCCTAACGGCCCTGGTCAAGACTCGCCTCGTCAGCCACCACCCGGCTGCCCTCCTTCACCAGACTCTCCACCAGAGCAGATGCGTCTCATGCCACTACTATGGCGGATTCCTGTTCCTGCCCACCTGCGAGAGAGTCTGTTTCGAGTGCCTGTACGAGAATCAGGCCTTCCGCATGACAACCCCATCCCTGGCAAAGCAGTGCTTTGCCCTCACAGATAACGAACTGGAGCAGATCCCCCTCATGCATAGCATCCCGGGGACTTTTGGTCTGAGATTCCAGTTCGCCCACAAGCAAGTTGAGCATCTGGTTAGCGTCAAGCAGGCCAAGCAGCTCGCCCTCCAAGTCCACGGTTCTCCCGAGAAGCTGGCCGAGCTGATGCCCAAGTTCCGCGCTGCCAACATGACCCCGAGAGTCCTCGGCATGTTTAGGCACTTCCATGAGGCCCCTCTGGAGCCCCCGGCCTGCGATATGTCGCGGCTGCCACGAAAGGCTGAGGTCGTGGAAGATGACTTTGGCGGCATGGCCTCTATCCGCTTCCCGTCCCTGACTGATTCTGGCGTCGAGAACGGCCACCTCTGCCAGGGCTGCTTGGTCACGTATGGTCATTACATGCAAGGTGCGCTACCGGAGAGCACACTGTCAGAACTCGTTCCATCAGGTGTTGGTCCGTACCGTCCACTTCTTGCCATACTGACTCGTCTGTGGTCCGCCGATGGCTTCATGGAGCACGCACGCCGATGCTATGGTGTCCGTCGTCTCGTAGGCCAGTGCTTGTCGTGAAAAAAAGGGCGACCCATGATGATGATGATAACCATGCCTGGGACGAAACAATCTGGCGCCGCCGCGCTTCCACTCTCCGTCCCAGTGCCCAAAACCACTCCTGACAGCGTAGCTGTCCCTCTACCGCGCCGCTGATGCCTGCCGCATCGGCTGCTGCTCCTCCTCCTTCTCTGCCGGGCCTTGTCCATGAGCAAGATCCGAAGCCCTGAGATACCCTGATCTACTACTCCTGGATACATGTATGCTGCACGTATTCCTCAAAACACCACCTGGGATAGCGTCGAGGCGATGAGATTTGTGTTATGACCATTTATATATCCACTCCTACTGATTGTTGCAGACAATTTTCGAACGACATTTTTGGCCATCTTCATTCGCTTTTTCTGGTGGACTTGCATATCTATCTGGTTTCCATGTTATATACCTCTCAGCTCTCTGTTGGTTTAGGTTGTTTACGGTATGGTTGTTTTTGCATTTAGCAAGCTTGTTGTCATGTTTTACAGCATTATATCCTGTCTTGCGAGTCAATAAAGCTAAATTACTTAACTATGAAGACTATCGTGTTGTGAAGAGCTGAAGTTGTTATTTGCTGTTTGTATAGGTGGGTGATAGTATCGGATGGAACCACCCACGGTCATACTAATAACTTTTGTTCTTGAGTGAAGGGAGCATAGGTAGTGATTGGACCTTAAGAGAGGATTACATAGTCTATTCTTATTATGATGCTGGCATGATCCTTCAAGTCAGGTCTTGGCCACCGGCCTCAGGGAGGTTGCCATACTACCCTGTTCCTCGAGGCCTCCTGTCACTCATTTAGTGGGTTCATAGTGGCAACGGGGAACATGGAAACGCTAAGTTGATGTTTCATAGATGGAGAATACGACAATGCAAAAGGCTGACAATAATGGGTTTCAAGTACGTGATCCTATCCTCTTGTCACTCCTCTTCACTACGTTTGCATCACCACGAGGCTCTACGCTGGATGCTTTCGATACTACTGTTGCCATTCCCGCTGGTGTACCCAACTCGGACGAGAAACCAGACGTTACTTGAAGCTGGGGATCACCTGAGTCGACGAGCATGGTTGAACAAACCTTAGCTTCAAGGCCTTCTTGAAGGCAAGGTCAGTGAGTGGTGGTGTTACGCAACGACACAGGCTTCTAAAGTCCGAAATCCCGACTGGGCTCGGCCAGCTCATCCAAGACACGGACTGTTCAGAGAAAGGAAGTGGGCAAAGGCGCTGCACACAGAACGCTACAAGGACACACATATCTGAGCAACTAGATGTGGTCAAGGGGAATGTCCCAACACTACTCAAAGGCTAGAGCGAGCCGAGGACATTGGACGCCAGACCGTTCAACTCCTATTATGGCCTCGGCTTATACACTTGTAATCGACCGTGCTCGTGGTTTAAGATGGGCTGGTTGGACGAGTTTCGGAGGGCAGGCGTAGACTGAAGGATCAGACACCACCTTGACAGCGAGTTCTCTATCTGCAATAAAAAGTTAGTACTGAGCCAACAGAGTCTAGTTGCGCAATCTTGCCAGGATGATTAGGGTGAAATTAGGCGAGAGGATCAGAGAGAAGCGTAGAGATATGGGTACTTACTTTACATAGTAACCCCGCGAGAGTGAATGCGAAGATAACTGGCAACGAGAAGGATCTCAGAGTAGCCATCATAAGTACGAAAACCAAGATTCAGGCAAAGGAATTTGACGAGAGAAAACGGTTCCAACTAAACCAACTGACAAGACGAAGGTTCTGGTCAGGGGTAAACTTTGCCCTTTCAAGAACAAGAAAACACAGAGGAGAGTCAACAAGGAGGGAATGACAATGATTGAACGAATGTGAAGGCTCCGTGAAGAGAAAAGAGAGTTGTGACCAAGATCAGTAGGGATAAGAGGTTCCTGAGGAAGTTGAGCCAAGCGTAGCTCAAGATGAAGTCGATGGAGGACAGTGTTCATGAGTAGGACCAGTCCGGCCTCTCAGATCCCAAACTGTCACATTTACTACCTACAAGTGATGTACAACATTTGCACCCGTCAGTCCCAATGACGGCCATCCATCATCAACTGGAACTGTCTCTTCAAACTCACCATGAGAGTCCCTTGGCCGACTTCGCACCATAGACGCATCATCAACAGAGTCACAATGACGGTGAGTCAAAACATGACTCCGGAATCGCATAACATCGCATTGCATCTTTGCCTGCGGAGCCCAACGTCTGCAGGTAAGGACAACACCACATTAGTTAGCGTCTATGTATGGAAGCAAACACGTCAAAAAAAAAAAAGTATCTGATGCCGCGCGCCGCCCTCATCTTAGGAGCTCTCGCTCAGTAAGCGCCCAAGAAATAAAGAGGGTCTTTGACACTGAAGGACCCAGACTCGGCCGAGAATCCTAGTATGGGGAATTTCCAACCGATCCTGGTCAAAAACCTGACTATATGTAATGTAACCCAGGTCGCATCTGCCGTTGAGCGAGCGAGCGAGCGAGCGCTTGGTGACGTGGCTAGCTTGACATCATCATACCTTACCTATCTGAAGTTTTTCAGCAGCAAGCAGCAGCATCGGCCATGGGGCGGCCGCATCTACACCATTTTTGGACCGTTTTTACGATGCGACCTGTTCTCTGCACCAGCACGAGGTATGTACAAAAAAAAAACACTCTCCACTGCTTGTTGGGCATGAAGAAGTGAAATGTGAGAGCGTCTAATCTATCTTGCTTTGCTCGTGACACTGAGACATGGGGTACGGCGGTGCGTGCCGTGCCTTGCCTCGTGGCGAGATGCGTGTGTGTCTTTGAAAGCCTGACTGAAATGCTGGGAGCCTGATCTGGTTTTTTGTTTGGGAAATAACGTGACATGTCAGTCTGCTATCAGTGAGATCGTTGGTCTTGGGTCACTGGTCTTGATACTAACGACGAGTGTGTTTATTATGCCTCAAGCGTGTAAGGGGTGTTATAAAACAAGGCGTGTCTTGTCAACACGCGAGAAATGCTTCAACGCGTCGGCATTTTGCCAACGTTGGCATGTTGACGTTTCTCCTACCTGTAACCCACACAGCTTTGGACTCGTGGTTGGAGGCGAGGCATGTTAGTCGTGATGTCAGCTGTTGCTTCAATCATCCCACCACTCACTATCGTGAGTTGTCTGGCCTGAGCTACGCTTCCGAGTCCGCCGAAGTGCTCAATGAATAGCCAGGTAAAGCAGCTCAAGTTTCATCTTTGTATAGCAGCATACCGTGGTATGTCCTGCTTAGGCTTGCTTGCCTTGGACGTTCCAAGACAGAATAGACGAGCTACTTGCCCCGGCAACTCGAGGAGCAAACAAATCGCCTACACCACGAGATCCTCGACTAGACCTGCCAACTATGCAATCCCTCAGACATCCATTCGCAAGGGGGCATGTCGACACACGGCCCATGCTCGCTCGCAGTGGGGAATGCCCGTCGGAGCCCGTGTGGAGTTGACGTCGGAGGCTCGGACTTGAATATGTAGCAAACGTACTATGTACTGTAGTATCGTGCTACAGTAACATGCGGCATATCATACCTAGAACCCTAGAGAGAGAGGGATTAATCAAACGTAGAACCAGACTATCTCTATCTCTGGCTCTTCCTCGGTTGTCGATGCCAGATCAAACGAGCGAGGCGTCTATCTTTCGTCGGCGTCGGCCGCCAAAAAAAAAAAAGATGGCGGTTGTTCCCGGGAGCCATCTCCAAGCCTTTGAATTCCCCCTGCAGCAGAAATGGCCTGATAGGAAGCAAAATTGCTGGTTGGCCACCAAGGGACAGTGGATCGAGCTGCGATGCGGCTGACATCCATATTTTTTGCTGGGGACGCGCGAGAGGTGCACCATCGTCAACATCGGTCGGGTCGAGGCTATCTGCCTGTCTCGCTTTTGTCTTGTTTGGACTCGACAACTGCATGGCAGCCAGACCTGGTCTGCCTACGCCAACCTGTCTGTCATGAGGGGATCTGCAGGGTCTCCAACGTAACCCAGGACTATTGGAGGGGCTACTGGCGCGCGTACGCCTCTCTGGCCTGTCTCGGGGCCAAGTCTGAAAAGCAGGTCGGAGATGGGCATTCCATTCTGTTGAGGACGCTCGAGAGGAGCATCTCATCCGCATGAAGCGCTTCAATCCCTTAGGCACGCGCCGTCTGCTGCTATCCCATCTCGCATCCTCCATCCTCCATTCTCGGAGGAATAAGGACGCAGATCCTTCTTGGACTAGAGGGAGGCGTGCAAGGCGTGCCACCACCAGGTGAGACGTGCACACGGAAAGCAGCTAGGATCTCGCGGGAGCAACCCTGGTCATAGATGCGGTCAAGCAATCAGGGGAAGGTCAGAGATTGATATGGAACAGGGCAGCTAAGGAGGGGGTGATGAGCTTGGGATGAGCCACGAGCCACGGGCGTTCCTGAAGGGTCATGCTCTCAACTGATGATACTATGTATCTCGTTGTCCACTGCCGACGTGGGGAGGTGCTGACATCACCATCACGGCTCGTGTTGCAACATGAACGGGCGATCCGCCGGCCGGATCGCAGGCCAGACTGTGCGTGGTGTCTCTAAGCCTTGTCTCGTGCTGGCTGCTATCTCGAGAGACAAGACACACAGACACCAGGTGGCCACTGCTTCACAACTCCGGGGAGAGGTTGGCCAGCGCGGTGCGTGGCTGACGAGCACGACACCATGCAGTGCATTGACCTGATACTCTTGTGTGTGGCCGGCAATTCCCTGCTTCCTGACCTGGATATCGCAGATGCACCCTCAGCACTCGAGATGGATGTCATCGATGCCGCATGTGGGTGCCGCCAGTTGCTTTGTCTGCAGTCGATATGTGCACCTCAGAGGCACTTGTTGTGCACGACATACTCCGAGATCGTGGCCCAGGTTCTCCAGTCTGCCCGCCGCAGAGATGCCCTTGTCGGCGGGCAGTTACGGTATGAGCCCATCAGGCTCTTTCTGATTCCAGGGCTCTCCTCTGTTCCTCGCGAGGATGCAAGCCTGGGGAACCCGGTCATTCAAGCGCAAGCGAGCCTCGAGTTGCGTCAACCGTACTTGCTCAGTCAGTCATAATGTTGCGACCTCGTGTCAGACTTGGCAGGCTTCACGATAGTATAGCCGCCACTTTGGCAGTGGAGAACCGTGGGCATACTGTAGGTTCGTGTCAAAGCTGCTAGAGGACCGGATGCCTCCTCCTCCTGGTGATGGATCAACCATCTGTAAGAGAAGGACAGGCCACGAGCTTGCAGAGGACAATGACTGAGGAACGATTTACCGCATTAACTCACATGCGCGGACATATCGTGCAGATCCGGAACAGGAATCGAGACTAGATTTTGCAAGAGAATAGCCTCCTGATTGGCCGATGTACTTGGATGGAGGTGGTGTCTCTGCACCCATCTTTGACGTGTTCGCTGGCAGTGCATCACGAGCACAGGTCTCAGACGGCCAAGGTGACAGACAGATGGATGGGGGCTTCTTGGGAAATAGAGCGGGATCGACGGTAGAGCAAGGTTTGCCCGACCCTGGTGGAGTCCAAACAGTGCACCGTCGCTCTCTCTGCCCTTTTGCAAGTGAACCCCCTCGAGCATGGGTTCAAGGGCTGGTCGCTCGCTGACGGACCAGTCCCTCGCTGATTCTGGAGATGGCTGGCCATGGTCTGTCGAGCGATTTACCGCCCGAGTCACGAAACAACAACAGCCGAGTTCCCCTGCTCCGAGACTCCGTGTCGATCCTGATCCTGGCCCATCGCGCGCCTCAGTTTTTCAGGGACCTCGAGAACTGAACTCGAACCGGACGGAGTCCCAAGGCCGCATTCTCCAGCTTAAACTGTCCACCTCACCAGGTAGAATAGGTACCAGAGTACAAAGGAGCGAGCACACCCTCGCACGTGCAGCTTTTGCGGCGCATTCCAAGCCTCAAGACATCAGAGGGCCAGCCCGCGACGGTTGTGCGTCCATCAGCATGTGGCTTACCGCCGCGAACCAGTTGGGGATGACTTGCGTGGCGGACCGGAGCGCCGTGACGGACATGTCTTGGAGCGACTCGGCGTGGGCGAGCTAATCATCAAGAACTGCAACACACGATGGCAGATTGGTGGAGTAGTTTGATGCGCGACGTGCAGGAGCCCGAGGCCAGAACAGGCATGACAAGAGGCCGATTCAAGCCAAAGGGATTTGGCATCCGCAGTCAGGGTAATATAGGCCGGTACAGGTTCGCCACGATGAAGACTGTTGCACGCCAATGCAGCCTGTGCTGTAACGATACGTTTCTGCAAGGTGAGGTGGGCGGGATACGACGGCGTTGACGGCCAGGCTTGATGGATGGATGTGAGCCCCTCCAGGGGACCGCCGGACAGTGCGATTTCACAGTGCGCGATTCAGCTAGTGACCTCTGAAAAGGGTGTATCGCGAGTGGAGGAGACCTGAGCTATGGCGCCTAGCGCACTGTGCTAGTTCCGGCCCTGAATCCTTAGTTGAACAATGCAGCCGAGGCTGGCCTCAATTCGGAGGTTGGGGGACTCGAGAAACAAGATGGCGTAATGGAGCGAATCCGTCTTGCCATGGTAATCTGATAATATCATCATGTGTGTTCAGGTCCAGGGCGACGCCTCCGGCGGATCTGAGAAACGAGGCACGCTCAATGAGGGCCAGTCAGGGACAGAGCTCCATCGCCATCTGCAAACTACACGCGCTTGATGCAGCTGCATCGATAAATGGCCGCGACGGATCTGCTTGCGAGGCGCCCCGCTGCATATCGTGACTTTTCGACACGGACGGGATTGAGGACCAAGTGGGAAGGGGCTATTTTGGTGGATGTCGATGGCTGACCCATGTGCCCTAGGTTTGGTCCCTGTTTAGAACCTTGCTTGTTGCGATAGGCCGAGTTCTTGAATCAAGTCAAGTCAATCGGCCTCAGGTGGACTGGATCGGGGACTGGATCACGACCCTCGGACGTTTGGCGGCGGCCGCGGCTGTTGAGGTGGTCGGGGAGGTGGACTGTGCGCACTGTGCTGGGTATACCGTGGTCATGTTTGCCGCTGTCAGCAAGTTGTGGCCTCGCTAGTGCGACCGCTCTGACAGTTGTACAGGGCGTCAGGCGCTCTATGCACTGTACTCGCCCCAGAGCTGCACAGTGCATCACAACGCCCATCTCCCCACCCTCATTGGCCGAGTGCCTCCACATGGGGCGCAGGAAGGTTGCAGCAGAAGGGTTCCGGGGTGTGGTCCCTTCCCTTCAGCGGGTCGGGTGCAGTCCTCCAGCGGATGAGTTTAGCGGGCTATTCAGCGGCTGCTCAGTGGCCGCTTAGTGAGTGGGCGCCCCGGTGGGTGCTTCGAGGTGGCTTGGCGGTGCCCATTGGCTGCATGTCCCGGCTGGGGCTGGACGACGCTTCACCGCTTCTTCCCCCCATCGACAACCGCCCACTGCAGCGAGACCAAGTCGCGGCATGCCCATGGTTAACCCGCCTTTCAGCGTCTCCAGCAGTCTTCTCTTCTCCATCTGCTCCAAAACCTTCTCCCTTCACCTCTTCAGGGACTTCACGAAAGAGCGGTGTCGTCCGCTCTGTTCCTACAATACTAGCATCTACCGCCTCTCCTCCCGCTCCGCTCCCCTTCTGCCTTTTGCCCAGAATGTCCTTCGACTTCAACAACAGCGGGGGTGATGCCTATCTGGATCTGACCTACGACCACCGGGATCGCGTTGCCTACCAGTCATACTCGACAGCCACAACCCACTCGAGTCCTTCGGCCGCCTCCAATATCATGCCCAACAACGCTCGCAACTGGGCCGTTCCGTTCGACATGGCCTCTAACAACTCTCACGGCCATGCCTCGCTCAGTCCCGAGGAGCATCAGTCTTCGCCTCTTTCCCAGTCCGCCAGCCCGCACAGCCAACACTCGCCTTTACAACAGTCGCCTTACCAGCCGACGCGAACCCCCTGACCGACTGGGCTCTTCAGCAACAGCAGCAACAGCAGCAGCAGCAACTGGCTGCTGCTGACATGACCCAGTTCATTCAAGATGCCGCCCTGATGAGCTTCAACCCATTTCCCACTAGCTTCCAATCGCCCAGCCCCCTCGACTATCTTCCCCCGACGACCCAGGCCGCTCTGCAGGCCAACCTGCTTGAGTCGGCATTCAGCGCCATGCCTACCATGGACGACCCTACGCAAGCAGTTCAATGGCCGAGCACCGGGATGGAGAATTGGCAGGAGTTCCAGAGCACTCTGCAGATGGATGGTCTGCCCCGTCTCGACAGTGTTGGAAGCAACTCGCCCACGGGCACCTACTTGGAGGTGCTGTCTCTTCCCTCGTCTTCGGGCGAAGGCTGGGCCATGGTGGACTGGAATCAGCCCAACTTTGACCAGTTCCAGCAGGCTCACGCTCAAGGCGCCGCCATCTTCAACCCCTCCCAGACCCTCCACCTGAGAACCAACTCCGACTCTTCAGATGGCAATTCCATGGAGTTTGGTAGCTTCGAGGAGATCCAGCCATTCCCCTACTCTCCTTTCTCTCCCGAGTCGGACGGATATGTCGATGCCGGCAACCACCGCAACTGCTTCGCTGGTGATGGTCACAACCACAACCACGACACCGTCGCCCCTGCCCCCGCTCCTGTCGCTCCCGCGCCTATCAAGTCGGAGCCTTCGTCAAGCCGTCACAGCCCTGGCAGCGGCGCCGGATCGACCTCTCCTCCTAGCAGCACCACTCGCAGGAACTCCGGTCCTCGCAAGAGCCCCATTGCCAAGGCCACCAAGCCCGTTGTCCGTCGCATCTCCAACGGCAAGAAGGACGGTACTGTTGAGAAGAAGGTTGGCCGCAGAAAGGGACCCCTCTTGCCTGAGCAGCGAAAGCAAGCCAGCGAGATAAGAAAGCTGCGAGCTTGCCTGCGATGCAAGTTCCTCAAGAAGACGTGTGATAAGGGTGAGCCTTGCGCCGGTTGCCAGCCTTCGCACGCTCGCCTGTGGCAGGTTCCTTGCACTCGCATTGACATCAAGGATATTGGTTACTTCATGAAGGACTGGAAGGCCGATTACGAGAGGCACATGGACCGTGGCGTCTCTGTGTACAACGTCAAGGGTTTCGCCCAGAAGGAGACTCTCATGTGGATTACCCACGGTTACGGTTTCGCTCTCCCTGTCATGGTCCGCGAGGTCTTTGTCGCCGACGACAGCTGCTTCTCCGTCGACTGGGTTGAGTCTACCCTGACTGACCAGGAACCCATTGACTTTGAGACCCGCACCGAGAAGCTCGATGTTGGTGCCGAGGGTATCCGTCTGGATGCTCTCTCCGAGTACCTCGATAAGCACATTGATGGTCCCTTCGAGGACTTCATTGATGACCACTTCGAGGGCACTCCCTTCATCACTGAGATTCTCAAGACTGCCCACCGCTTCTACGTCAAGGAGAAGATGCCCGTCATCCGCAAGGCGCTTAAGCTTGTCCTTGCCTACAACCTCACCATGCATATCACCATGGTTGAGAACCAAGGATCCGAGGTTAACCTGGACGGACAGATCGACGATGAGGACTCCAAGTACTACGGCCGCACCGTCGCTCCCGTCATGATCAACTTCCAGATCAAGTGTGCTCTTGCCGACATGTGGCGTGAGCTCCAGAAGGACATCCTTGAGGAGCTCTCTGCCCTGTACTCTGGTGTCTATAGCGGTGAGAAGATGAAGAACTGGCCTACCATCTTCATGATTGCTTCTATCCTGCTCGCTGTCTGGGAGGAGATGCAGTTTGACTGTCACTACCGTGTCCCCGACCCTGTCGCCGTGAACAAGTTCTGCACTGACATGGAGACCACCCCTGTCGGTGTCATTGTGGGTCTTTTCCACGCCATCTCTCAGAAGCTCCCTGCCTTCACCGACTGGGACACCCGTAAGCACGGCCACCTGCTTCACAACAACGTCTCCGTCTGCGAGGCTATGACTGAAGTGCGACAGCATGTCATCAAGCACGGTATGTACTCTATTGGGTTTCAATGTGTTGTATTATATACTAATATCCATCGTAGAGGCCTATCTCCGTACCCGCAAGGAGTCCAAGTTTGACCGTTACGACTTTGACTCCCTGTCCAACAAGTTCCTCTCCAAGCTTGTTATCCGGGCCAACTAGATACCTCACCAGACACACTGCTGTCGCAAGACATTATCGGGCCCATTGAGACGCCCACCCTTTCCTTTGTTTGCATTTGTTTTTGATCACAGCGATAGCGTTGGCAAGATTCCTTCAATCTTGGTCGACAGCGACCTCCAGAATTGTCCTTTCAAGCATACGAAACACGACTTTAACCTTCTCTCACGGCTGGTCACCGCCTCAACAACAACACGAAGTTACCTGACACGGGAAGATGTGTTACGACCTTCTTATGACTTTCTTCTACGAATGTATGACTTGAAGAAGACAGAGCGTTTTTAGTTCTTTTTACCACATTTCTTTTTACTCTTGAGAGAGGGGGGAGACGCATCACGCAGACGAGAGCGCATCCCACCCTTCTGCGGTGTTTTTATGGGATCATGTTTGACGATGAGGCATTTGAGGAAATGACAGATATTGCATGGCTATGTATGAGCCTACATGAAGAGGGAGGTGCTCGTGAAATTACTAGGGCGTTGGTGAGCTCAAGTGGGCAGGACCTTCGACACAGGGAAGCAGAGCGGAGCGTACATTGATTTACTTGCGTGTTTGATAACGGGATTTTGGGATAGTTACAAAAAACGGCTCACATTGCTAGGCAAGTGCTGTAGCGCTGCCACGAGAATATTGAATTTTTACAGTTCCCAACTCTCAGTCTCCCTCGACTTTGTCGATTATGAAGGTGGCTGAAGTGAAGGGATGATTTACTCTATTATCATGGCTTAACAAGTGACGGTTCTTTGACAATGTGACTATTTGCAGATCTCTTACGAGAATGATATACTGGTATATAGGCGGTGACCCCTGAATATGTTTGAGATTCTCGGATCTATGCTTGTATGTCCAAGCCAAGAGATTGCATGTTAAGAAAACAGAGACAAACGACACACCACACGTGGGTTGAAGCATGTACACATCTCCTGACATGGAGTAACCGGTGGATGCAACGCTAGTAGGCTGGTTCGGTTGACAGTGAAAACATGGGCTGAAACATGCCCAAAGGATCACGAGATGGCGTATCTCAGACATTAGCAGTCGACATTACAATGGCACCCTGATATCTGCTTGTTGAGGGAGCTTGATGGGCAAACGGAAAAGTGCATAAAGCTACAGCATCAGCTGAACCTTGGTAGACAAGGTGTTATCGAAGTTAGCGTCTGGTGGTGCATCCATGGATTCCAAAGAGGTTGGCTACAGTCGAGCAGAGGGCGGGGGTTGATAAGACGTGATGACTCGCGACGCGGCGCAATCGGCGCTTGATATCTGAACAACGATGGACGAAGAGATGCGCGAGAAAAGGAGATTGCGTGCCATCATCGCTCCGAGGGTTTGTCGTTTGTTTCCGGAAGGTCGCCCAACCTCGTCTTCTCGCTTCAGAGCAAGGCCGAATGGCGAAACAGGGGCAGCAGGAGCATGGCGTTGGTTTTTCTTAAGAACGCAAACAAGACAAGGGTCCCCACGGACGCAATTCGTTGGCCGATGACGTCGCGAACGCCGAGGAGACCGGATTCAGAGGGTGGCAGAGTCGGTGACCCCGCACCGCCTGGGCTATCGCTCTTTGGGTTCAGGCTGACATGACGAGTTCGGCGTAGCAGGCTGCGGTCGCTGTCTGTCTGGCATGAGCTGGTGTTCTCTTGCTCCCGAAGTCGTCTCCACCGCCGTGACTGGAATCCGGGATCTCAGATTGGAAGCGTTTTCTGTTCCTGAGCCAAAAAGCTTGGTTCCTGGGACTTGGGGCAGTGATCATCTGGTACAGGAGCGGCTATCATCTCAGCCGGGCATCAGATGCAGTTCGCTGTCGAATGGCAGTCAGTTGAAGCATTCAACCATGCATTGCTTTTGGTCTTTCCCGGGGTAAAGTGGCGACAGGGACGCCGTCTAGGCCCCGCCACTCCACTGCGGCGCCCGGCCGCTGGCGTCGGGTGATGGTGAATCACGGGTTCCAGGCTCTGGCTGGATAAGACGGTGACGGCCAACGAGTGCAACCGTAGCCATCCATGACGGGCACAATAGCCGAGTAGTTCCCCCCCACGTTTTCGGTTGGGCAATTGTCGTGAACGATCTGTTCTCTTTGAGGCTATTGTTGTGCTTTGTAGCTGCATTTCAAAGGTTCTTCCAGAGCCTCCTCGAACAAGCCAGATTCATGCCTTTATTCTGACATCAGTGTTGCGGCTTGGTAGGACCCACATGGGCGATAAGATACCAGGGGACAAAGTAGCGGCTACCTCTTGTCTCACCCTTCATTCGCTTGCAGCTGAAGTACCCAGAACGGTCGGTGGGGCCCTGCAGCCTGCTCCAAGTTTCTGGAGCCTTCCCTTGGCGAAGTCTGATTGGCCTCAGTGAATCATCCGCCCCCCAAACAGTGAACAGAGCGCTCCCGCCTGCCTTGTTGTTCGTCACTCGTAGGCGTAATCCGGCAACTGCGCCCCCCCCCCCTCACACCTTCCCTGCCCGCCGCCGGTTGCCCGCTTGATTATCAAACAGACAGGCACACTCCTCACTACATAAACCCGACCGCCTCTTCTCAACTCTACCTTTTTTTCTTCCTTTAACACTCACTCTCATCTCAGACTTCTTTGCAGACGAGACCTGCGACTCATCTTCACGATACCACATCATCCCAACGACTATCTTTCCTCCCAAGACATCCACACAACACCGCCATCATGCAGATCTTCGTCAAGACTCGTAAGTCCCCTCGCTTCGCCGCCATTTCGGTAGCGCAACGATACTAACAACTATTCTCCAGTGACGGGCAAGACCATCACCCTCGAGGTTGAGTCCTCGGATACCATCGACAACGTTAAGTCGAAGATTCAGGACAAGGAGGGCATCCCTCCTGATCAGCAGCGCCTGATCTTTGCTGGAAAGCAGCTTGAGGATGGCCGTACCCTTTCCGATTACAACATCCAGAAGGAGTCCACCCTCCACCTCGTCCTCCGCCTCCGTGGTGGCATGCAGATTTGTAGGTTTCTTTGAAATCATGGCTCTTGCTCAAACTAACACGCCGCAGTCGTCAAGACCCTGACGGGCAAGACTATCACCCTCGAGGTGGAGTCTTCCGACACGATCGACAACGTCAAGTCGAAGATCCAGGACAAGGAGGGCATTCCCCCCGACCAACAGCGTCTGATCTTTGCTGGAAAGCAGCTTGAGGATGGCCGAACCCTCGCCGACTACAACATTCAGAAGGAGTCCACCCTTCATCTCGTTCTCCGCCTTCGTGGTGGTATGCAAATCTTCGTCAAGACACTCACTGGAAAGACCATCACCCTTGAGGTGGAATCGTCCGATACCATCGATAACGTGAAGTCGAAGATCCAGGATAAGGAAGGTATTCCTCCTGATCAACAGCGACTTATCTTCGCCGGCAAGCAACTCGAGGACGGCCGAACTCTCAGCGACTACAACATCCAGAAGGAATCAACTCTGCACCTTGTTCTTCGTCTGCGTGGTGGTATGCAGATCTTTGTCAAGACTCTCACCGGAAAGACCATCACTCTGGAGGTCGAGTCCAGCGATACCATTGACAATGTGAAGTCCAAGATTCAGGACAAGGAGGGTATTCCCCCCGACCAGCAGCGACTTATCTTCGCTGGTAAGCAGCTGGAAGATGGTCGCACCCTGTCTGACTACAACATTCAGAAGGAGTCGACCCTTCACCTTGTGCTCCGTCTCCGTGGCGGTCAGTAAGCGACCTTCTGGGTAGCGATGGTTTATGATGAGGCGTTCAGGGAATGAATGAACTTTGGGATCAGGCAAGCATTTGCGGCCTGGCATGACTAGCATATCCACCTAGTATGTAGTGTTCAACGCGTGCGCAATAATCCTGCGACACGCCAATAGACTCATTTGAGGTCTCAACAAACAAGCATTGATTGATTTATTGTGATATCTGTCCCGTGTTGTAACCACTTGTTCAGTGGAACTCCGATTATGCAGCTGATACCACTTTAGCGGGGATACTGCCCCTCACTTGCCGGAAGCCAGTGGACTCATGATGAGTGGGGCCGGTAGGTTTTGAACCTGCATTCATGAGGCGCGCCTCAAATCTTTGACCTTCTAGAAAAAGGCTGCCTTCTTCCAACTTGCGACTTCCTCGTTGTGCCACGCTGCAAGATCATGATCCTCGAGGACATCGTATTTGAATCCCACCACGCACATCTATTTTTGCCTCCTTAGTAATAGAGGTAGTCATTTTTGCCCTCCTCTCTCCTTGACTCACATCACATTAGACGCCTCGCGCATCCTCTTGTTTGAACGACTCGCAACCGGTCGACCATCGCGCGCAAGACCCCATACGAGGTCGAAATCGCCAGGCTATGCCGTCTTATTTCTATCACCTCAAATTCGAGCTCTATCCGACCCCTAATCCGGTCATCGCCGGGGTGGTCAATACAGCCGACCGCAAAGATATTTGGCTTCCACCTCCAGAGGCCAGCATCTTTGATGATTTCCCATCTCACCCTCGACCAGACCGACGAACAACCCACCAAATACCGCTTTTCGACTCTCCTCGACGCGAATCTCCATCCTCGTCATCGTCTCCGTTCACAGAGCAAAACTCACCCTCTTCGACCCCGGGCGTCATCGACTGTGGTAAAGCAGCCCGAACACCAGTTAAAGGGACTGAGCGCAAGATTGAGATCTTGTCCGAGAGGCAGTGGCTTGAACGAACAAATAGCTTTCCACCTCCCCACTCCAGCGCAGCGATCCGACCTCAAAACGCAGTTAAAGACTGGCGATTTGGACGTGTGAGCATCGAAACGGTCGACCTGCAAGTAGGACATATCATGGCAGGGGAGACCAGTCGAGCAGGACCATCTGCGGCTCCGTCCCTAGGGCCTACGTTTGGAGGCGCAGGCACAGCGACAAAAGCCGAGTTCCTCCCCCTCGAAACGAAGAACACAGAAGTCGGATGGGGTGTGGTGCATTTCTATCGAGATGGGGAAGAATCCTACGGGATGGGAGAGGCTGAGCACCATGAAGATGGTGCGGAAGAGTCAAAAGACACCGACTACACCACGCTCTGCATTCCTGCTGTACCTGCCTATATGTCCCCTGGAGACCTGATGGGGTTCGTGGGTGAGAAGTGGAGGAGCGACATCAGCCACTGTCGTATGGTTATGACTTCAAAGATGAACAGATATCTCGTCTTGCTCAAGTTTCGAGATAACGATCGAGCTAAGCAATGGCGACGGGAATTCGATGGCAAAGTGTTCAACACGATGGAGGTAAGCTATTTGACTGGTTCTATATCGCAGGTTACTGACCAGATACAGCCCCAAATATGTCATGTTGTGTTCGTAAAGAGCATCACATTTGAGACGCCAACTAGGAGGAAGCCCAGCAACAGCCTATCAACTCTATCATCATCAGCCGGCATGTCAAGCAGTCTCCGACCGTTTCCTCCCCCGACCCCGAATTTGGTCGAGTTACCTACCTGCCCTGTGTGCTTGGAACGGATGGACGAAACAAACGGACTGATGACGATACCATGTTCTCACGTGTTTCACTGCACTTGTCTTCAGAACTGGAAAGGAGCCGGGTGTCCAGTCTGCCGATTCACTAATACTTCACTCGATGCAGACTCAGATCCATCAAATCCTTATACACAGCCCTTTGGCTCTGGGGCGTCAAATCTCTGCAGTGTCTGCGACTGTGCGGACGACCTATGGATATGCCTGATCTGCGGGTACGTTGGTTGTGGCCGATATAAGGGCGGACATGCGAAGGATCACTGGAAGGAGACGGCACATAGCTTCGCCCTTGAGCTGGAAACACAGCACGTCTGGGACTACGCCGGGGATATGTGGGTGCATCGACTGATTCGCGATAAGGGAGACGGTAAGGTGGTGGAACTCCCAGGCAGAAACCGTTCAGTTGGCCACTTGGAGGAGGAAGATGTGGTGCCTCGCGCAAAACTGGACAGCATCGGGCTGGAGTATACGCACCTCATCACCAGCCAGCTCGAATCCCAACGGGCATATTACGAAGAAATGATTAGCAAGGCCGTCGACAAAGCCTCAAAGGCATCTGCAGCGGCTGAGGATGCGGCCAGACGGGCCACACAGGCTATGGAGAAGCTCGCGTTACTGGATGAAAAGTACACGACTCTCAGTAAGGAGACTATTCCTGAGCTTGAAAAGGAGCTTGCTCGTGAGCGCAACAAGGCGAGCAAGAGTGAAACACTTGCCCGCAACTTTGGCAAGGCAGTTCAAGAGGAGAAGCGACTGAATGAAGGACTTATGAAACGGATCGAACATCTTAATACCGACCACGAGTCAATATCACGGCAACTAGAGGAGCTCAAAGCGGAGAATGCTGAGCTCAAGGAGATGAATCGCGACCTGAGCATGTTCATATCTGGGCAGGAAAAGCTCAAGGAACTGGAGAATGAGGGCAAGATTGAGGAGGGTGAACTTGAGGGAGGAAGTGCTAGTGTGCCTGAGAAGAAGAGTAGGCGACGGGGAAAGCGATAATCAATGACATCGGAGATCCAGAAGCGCGACTTGGAAGAGATGGGTTGTAATAGTGACAATGGGTAGGTAGTTCATGCAGCGTTGCTTTTGTTGGGGTTTGGAACAGCAAAGCCAACTCAACTACACATATTCTCTCACATCAGGCCCAGGAACAGCTTTTTTCTAATAAGTGACATCCAATTCATTGAGATGACAGATGAAGACTGAGTAAAGCACGATAACGTCTTGTCACGAGCCAAAGCAAGGGTCTTTTGCCTGCCTACAAACCCAACCCAGCGCCGCAATCCGGAGATCCCTTCGCCCTCGGATAGACGCCGGCTTACCTACGGACTTGACCCGGAATGCCCCTCTCAGAGTGAGCCACATGCCGCGACTCTCAACCACAGCGGCTGGCGGGTATTTTTTTGTTGGGGAAGGGCAAGTGGAAGTGCGCGATGACCCGACCCCATGGGCACACACATGACAAAAAGAGAGTTGTTTGTTTGGTTTCTTTCCTTCATCCCCCGCTAGCTCCGGTAGGTATGCAAAAGGGTTCTGCGGCGCAAAGAGGATCAAAGCCCGCAGAAGCGCCTGGCATGTGAACGAATGAGCGCACGGATAAGCAGAGGTTCTGGGCGTCTTGTTCATCCATGTCTGCAATGACGAGCTTTGTCGTGGGGGAGGATCTTCTGTTACGTGAGCGGGCTATCGAACTGAAACAGCATGGCGAGCCACAAAAATGGTGACCTAGTGGTGTGAATCAACTTGTGATTATGGTGTCTGAGTGAGGGGAAAACGGCTGGGTAAGGGGGAATTGTGATACAGGTAATCCCATGTTGCTGGGGTATTTTGCCTGTAAGGAATGAGCAAAAGAGTCTTGAGTCTATTGTTCTCAACTTGTTGTTATCTGGGCTGTTCTGATGATATTGCTAGGTACACTATTTGTTAGTACTGAATAGCCTGATAGGGGACTTTGATCTCATCATGATGCCTCTACCCGTTGACCATCTATGATCCGTACTGGATCTCCGATGAAAGTGGGGTGACAGTTCACAGCTCACAGGGGAGCATGTCACAACAGCCGGACACGGAAGCTCACTCTGGACACCGAGGGACGTAGCTTGCTGAGCCGGCCTGGTCTGTTTGTTGGAGGGCTAAGACATCCATGAGAAACGGGCGTGCAATGGGCCCCGGCCCGGATGGAGCACCTCTTGTCTGGAAATCCACAGCGAGCTGCATGTATCCCGGTCAGTTGAAAAAAAAAATATTCAAGTGGGAAAAAATAGAGGGAAAATAAAGGAAAGATCAAATAGGAGACGTCTACAGCTTCACTTTTTTGTAGGTATTATAAACTCCCCTTTGTCTTTTTCTTATTCTCTAATATCCTTCCTCGTCAAAAGGTCCAACGGGAAAGCATCTGCACCTTCCCCGTCGTGCCCAGCACCTTGGCCTGGTCGTAGCTTCCCAGCTTCAGAAGGCAACCTTTCCCACCTGGGCAGGCACCTCGTCTTTTTGCCTTCCCCTCCCTGGCCCCAACCCCAGCCCCAGCTATTTCTGTATTGCCATCCCATCACATTCTGTCGCCAGATCCGAGGACAACACGGGCAGGACTGAACTGAACTGAACTCGTCGGCGATACTCGGTCCTTACTTTGATCTATACCTTGCTCCCTCGAACGACGCCGCCGCCACCGAACACGCCTCGCTCGCTTCTGATAGCCATCTTTATCGGCCGTTCCTGGTTCTCAACCGCCCCTCATTAGCAGGCCTTTGGCCCGTTCGTCCTCAACCTCTTGTCTATATCGATTACCTGTCGCCTCGACTTATACACCTTGAATTGTTGTGCATCTTCACGAGCGCTGGCTTCCTCCTCGCTCGCTCACCATGTCTGCAAAGGCTGGGACCAAGGACGCGGCAGCGCCGCAGTCCGCGACAAATCCAACCCCGCAGAAGGAGCTCTATCCCATGGTGAACTGGAAGTATGACATGTTCCTCTACAGCGTCGGCAACATTGTCGACATGTTTTTCCGCGAGGTCGTTCCTCGAGGCGCCTGGCGCGTTCCTCAGACAGGCCCCGTGTTGTTTGTTGCTGCGCCGCATGCGAACCAGGTCAGTTGATTGTCATGATTTGCGCCTAGAGCTCCGAGATGGGAGATGCGCAGCTTGGGTTAGACATGGAAGATGAGGATTTTTGCTGACATTGGCCTCAAATCAGTTCGTCGATGCCATTATCCTTCAGCGAACCCTCCGCTACGAGGCCAATCGTCGAGCGTCTCTTCTCATCGCCCAAAAATCCGTCCACGGCTTCATCGGCTGGGGCTCGCGCCAGGTCGGTTCCGTGCCTGTTGGTCGCGCTCAGGATGCCGCCAAGCCCGCCACTGGCACCGTTTACCTTCCCGATCCCATCAACGACCCTACTCTAGTTCGTGGTATCGGTACCAAGTTCGGCGAGGGCGAGGGTGAGATACAGGGCATGCTCTTCCTTCCACCTGGTAAGAAGACGACAGGTGCCAGTGTCGATATTGCTCAGATCCTTGGGCCCGAGGAGATCCGCGTGAAGCGACCTTTCAAGGGCAAGCTCGCCTTGGAACAGCTTACGGGCCGCGATGATATTGACAAGGACGGCAACTTCACCAACAAGTCTTTGAAGGGCCCCGCCCCAGGATACAAGGGCACTAAGTACAAACTGGCACCTCACATTGACCAGACCAAGGTCTACGAGGCTGTCTTCTCGCGCCTGCGCAACGGTGGTTGCGTGGGTATCTTCCCTGAGGGAGGTAGCCATGATCGCACTGAGCTTCTACCTCTCAAGGCCGGTGTCGCTATCATGGCTCTAGGAACTCTCGCCGAGGACCCTGATTGTGGGCTTAAGATTGTGCCTGTGGGAATGAACTATTTCCATGCGCACAAGTTCCGTTCGCGCGCTGTTGTCGAGTTTGGCGCTCCCTTTGAGATTCCCCGTCACCTTGTTGAGCTGTACTGCAACAACCAGCGCCGCGAGGCTATCGGTCAAGTTCTGGACACCGTTTACCAGGCACTCAACTCGGTGACCGTCTCAGCACCAGACTACGACAGCCTGATGATGATCCAGGCGGCTCGACGACTCTACAACCCCACAGGCAAGAAGCTTCCACTGCCTGTGGTGATTGAGCTCAACCGAAGGCTGTGTATGGGTTATGAGCGATACAAGAATGACGAACGCATCACTTCCTTGTCTACGGCGGTCAAGGAGTACAACTCGCAGCTGCGCTACCTGAACCTCAAGGACCATCAGGTGCAATATGCCAAGATGTCAATCATCAAGGTTGTGTTCCTGTCCATCTACCGATCCATCAAGCTCCTGTTTCTCTTTATCTGCACCTTACCTGGGCTACTCCTCTTCTCGCCAGTCTTTGTGGCCACCAAGATCATCAGTCGACAGAAGGCCAAGACGGCTCTGGCAGGCTCAACGGTCAAGATCCGTGGTCGAGATGTCATGGCGACGTGGAAGATCCTGGTAGCTCTGGGATTTGCACCTACGCTCTACAACATTTACTCGATAATCTTGTCGTTCAAGGTCTGGCAGGATCGGCTCTGGGGCCATGTTCCTGACTGGGTGCCCTTCTGGTTGATTTACTTCCTGGTGTGGCCTCTTATGGTTGGCATCACGTTCGCATCCCTGCGTTTTGGCGAGGTTGGTATGGACATCTTCAAGTCCCTGCGACCACTGATGCTATGTCTGAACCCGTCGTCGAACTATAACATTCACAAGCTGCGGCTTAGGCGAGCAGAGCTCAGTGCTCAGGTGACAGATGTGATCAACACGCTTGGCCCTGAGATGTTTGATGACTTTGACAAGGTTCGCCTTGTTCCTGACCTGTTCAAGACCGAGGGCGGTGCTTCAACGTCTCCGACTTCGCGTAGACGACGAGACAGTGACCAGTCGAGCACTGGGTTTGATGCTGAGACACCACCGGCTCTGTCACGACGAAGCACGACGCAATCAAGCCGAGCACTGCCACGCAATGATTCGTTCAGCAACATTGGTACTGTTGGCATCTTCTCGACAAGACCACCATCCCGAGCTCGCAGCCGATCCCGGTCGAGCAGCAGTGGGGGCGGGTTTGGATCTGGTGGATTCCCTATCAGCGGATTCACTACTCTGGACTCGGCTGGCGGGTTTGATGAAGCAAGCCGCAAGATTCGAGAGGCGATGAAGGTGCGAAGACGCAAGACAGACCAGGAGAAGACGGAGGGAGAAGAGGAGGAGGATAGCGAGGAGGAGGGTTATGACGAGGCAAGAAAGAAGAACTCCTAGAAGGTTCAACGAGAAGGCTGGCGAGGGGGCCAGAGGGAGAAAAATAGGCAGCGACGGGCATTTTGTTGTATATTGAAGTTGGTTCACACGACATATTTCCTAGCAGGTTTCTATGGGGTTTTTGTATTGGATGATATCCCTATCTCGGGACACACTGGCTTTTAAAGGGTCAAGTCATTTTTAGGAGTTGAATACCATACCATACCATACCATACCATACCGTATCATGACATGTAAATGATTCCTGTTGGAGGTTTTTGATCTCGGTGATAACAGGGACGGACCAAACGGTCAGAGTCATCAGGTTTCTCTCCACAGTGTAGACGTGCTACAACTTTGGTGTGCAGGTGACACGGCAGATACAGAGACAAAGGTAACCAATACCGAACAAGTTATTTCGGAAATGTTGGGGTTGCCCAATGAAGCATCTGTCATAATAGAGACAAATGCCGTTTCAACAGGAAGCTCATTAGCTGGCAATGTGATGGAGGATGGGGCAAGGAAAGCAGCCAAGCGGGCCAGAAGGTCGAATAGCATAGAATAGCTCCACTAGGAACCGAGCAGGGGGTGTGCCTCGCTATGAAAACCGAGCCGAAAACCCAGTCCAGGGCTGCTACCGACCGACCAGGTGACATTGAGAAGATCTGATAACTTGAGCCGACGTAATGACGTGCGTAAGTTAATGCGGTAGGGGCCATTTCGGTGGTCGGAGTTAGGCGGAGAGTCCGGGGCGCGAACAATACAGCGAGTAAGGAGATAGCGGCTTATTCGTAGAGAGGGGGATATAAAGCGACTCAGTTTTCTATCCTCATCAATTGATTCTTGGCAAATGGTGAATGATCTTTTGAAGCGTCCTTTTTTTTTTTTTTTATTTACTGCGCTGATTATCAATCTGATTAGCTTAGGTAGCGATTTCCTTTTTAGGGCTGCAGCCAAGGTTTATCATTTCCAATCTTGAGAGACACGAGGAAATATCCCACCAGCCAAAGCCGATCCCACAGAGAATCTTTTCAGTGGATACAAAGCAAGGCGGTGCGTGCAGTACCGAACCGAATCCAACCTATTGAGTGACGGCCCAAATATCTACCGGAACCGTTTACCGGGCCCTTATTAGCAGGCACACCCTCTTATACGATGGCCTCCTCCTCCCCTTCTCTTCCTCCCCTTCTCTTCCTCCCCCCTCCTCAACAACCGCCGCTCCACCTACTTCCCTCCCTCGCATGCCAGCAAAGCAGAGAATGGCCCTATCCCTCAAGTCGTTTGTGAGCTCGGTGCTAGGCGGAGGAGGCGCTCCGCAGCCGCCCTCGGCCACGGAGCTGTTTGTCAAGGTGGACCCCAAGGTTGACGGGGAGGAGTGCCTGCACGACTGCGACGGATGCACCTCGCGGTACCCGAGGGGTTTCAAGATTGAGATGGAGGATGTGCTGTATGGACAGATCAAAGCTTGGAGTACGCATTTGCTCGTGGGGACGGGGAAGACGGATTGGGTGAGGGATGTGGCGGATGAGAAGGGGAGCGTTATGCAGGCTGTGGAAAAGGCGAGTGCGCCTACTAACGGGGTGAGTATTATCTGATAGAAACTCTCATATGGATTTGGCTTCATATGAGAGCTCATTGGGTGATTATAATTTCTAACATGCTCTAGAAACTCATGCTCTCGGCATCCAACATGCCCACCCCTCACGACACCGACGACTACTCGGAGCCCACCACTTTGCTCCTTCTCCCTGCCTTCAAGCTCATCCACAATGCTCACCCTCTCAATGCCCCTCAACTCATCACTGAGATTATCAACAATGCACCAACAAGCACTTCTCCCCTCTCCCCCACACCTCTCCCAGCATCCCTCCCTTCCCCGGATCCTGATGCCGGTGTTCCCGCCCTGTCACTGACTGACTGCCCACACAGCGCCGTGATCCTCATGTGCAGTCACCGGACACGAGATGCACGGTGTGCCCAGAGCGCCCCGATTCTCAGGAAGGAGTTTGAGCGTCAGCTAAGGCCGCTAGGTCTGTACCGGGACCTGCATGATGAGAGACCGGGTGGTGTGGGAATCTACTACATCAGCCATGTGGGAGGACACAAGTACTCTGCCAACGTTATGATCTATCGTCGACCAAACGCCTTTGGCTTGGACGACACGGCGCCGGGCGAGACCAACGGGACTACTACTACGAATGGGGCTCAGAAGACCAACGGCGTCGAGAAGAACGGAACAAATGGCTCAGAGGAACAAGCCGGCTCCGTCGGTGCCTCGCAGGGCATCTGGCTAGCACGAGTCAAGCCCGAGGACTGCGAGAACCTAATCCGCTACACAGTGCTTCGAGGCAAGGTGGTCAAGCCCGAGAGCCAGCTGCGGGGCGGTTTTGATCGCGCGAGGGGGCTCATGAGCTGGTGATTGATGAAGAGACTGAACGGATACCCCCGTGGGAGCAGGATGCTTTGTTTTTTTTTTTTTTTTTTTTTTGTTTTTTTT
>NKCK01000285.1:0-44874 GCA_003946995.1 Fusarium oligoseptatum
AATAAAGTATTTTTTATAATATTAAAATATATAAGGATACTTAAAGTATTAAGGCGCTTTATATAATATTATTAATTATATTACTTATAATAACTTAAAAAGCTTAAAAAAAAATCTTTTTATTAAGAATATAAAAAATAATATAGCTTAAATTAATAGCTTATTAAAATTAATAATATTACTTAAATTAATAAAAAGATATTAAGTATTAAATAAAAAGGCTAGAAGATAAGTTATAGAGGATATATTACTGAGGCTTCTTTAGGGAGGGGGTTAAGGTTTTTAAGAAGTTAAGTTATATAAGTGACTTAGCCTATTAGAAAAAGAGGAAGGTTTTAGTCCTAGAGGTGGAAAGGGTTAGTTTATGGAGGTTAAAGGTTTACGTTATGGCTATTAGGGTTAGTTAACCTGTTAGGAGATGTACGGTAGTTCAGGCAGCTTAGATGCAAAATCTTGGCGTACACATCAACTTTGAACACGATGTAGGTCAATTTACACAGGGATATCAGACGACACATTGGGTGTAATAGTAATATCTGAGCATGCGAGACGCAAGGCAAGTCCTGGATGACAGAGGATAGATACCGTGGATACCTTACCGAACCATAAGGGATTCGATTATAAATTGGGAGATCAGTTTCTAATCAGACTTAGAGAATCTTTGTAAATTGCTTAGACGAGAAACCTATCATGGAAAGGCAACCCTCATCTCTGCCTCATTTCTCCGACTTTGTAATAAGACGAACCGTCCAGCGGAAGGCTTTGGTGAGTGTGGGAGGATAATCCTGTCCATCATACTCAAGCCTGCCTGTGGAAAGATCCATCTCCTTGAGTCCGACCCTCTTAGTACCATGCCACAGCTTCCACCAAAAAATGTTGAGAACATAGAGGATGATTCCAATGTATGAGGTCATGAACTTGGCAACGTCAAATTTGGGAATGAAAGCGGCGTATCCTTTATGGAGTCCATCAGTATAAGATGCAGTTAGGAGTGGTATAGTTTGCTTACCGTTGAAGAAGATGACAAAGATAACGACCGCAAGGCTGACATATGAGCCATAGGGCTGCAGGAGCCCACGGTAAGGCATCATACTTCTTGGAATTCCCTGTGACTTCATACCTTGCGAAAAGAAGACGTAGCTCACAAGAATACTGACCCAGTTGAGCGTGCCGAACACGGTCACTAGACTGACCAAGTAGCTAAAGACGGTTGCTGAGTTCTGAGAGACATTCATGTATGCCAGACTGGTAAAGACAGCAACAAGAATAACACCGGCTAGAGGGACACCTTTGCCGGTAGTTCTCTTGAAGATGGCAGGGGCCTGGTTATCGTGCGCAAGACCAAACAGAGTCCTCGATCCGATGTATATATCAGCGTTGGCAGCGCTGATCACGAACATGAGAAGGCCCCCGTTCGCGACGTGTGGAAGAACAGGAATGTTGGCAAGCTGGCTGGCAATCACAAAAGGACTCGCTCCCGCGCCGGTCCTCTGCTTCGTGCCACCGATTAACCTGTCATTGGTATACGGGACAGCCATGCCTAGGGCGAGGGCTCCCAAGATGTAGAAGAAAATGATGCGCCACATGGTTTGTCGGACTGCCTTGCGAATCGTCTTTCGAGGGTTGGGGCCCTCGCCAAAGGCGATTCCAACTACTTCGGTACCTGTACGTGTGTTAGAGTAACGGCTTTAGAGGCCCACGGACTTCACCAGACGAACCTGTGTAAGCGAAGCAAGCCTGGACCATACACGCCCAGAAGCCAAGCAACCTTCCTGTGGAGCCATCAGCGAGATAGGTGCCAAACGCGCCGGGGTCAGACCAGAACTTGAAACCAATGCGTTCGCCCGATGGCTGTCCTCCAAGTGATATGATGAGACAGACTAGGATGAGCATGATCATGATGAGCAATTTGATAAGAGACATCCAGAACTCTGCCTCTCCGAAGAAGGAGACGTGAAGGAGCTGTCACTCGTGTTAGTTGAGACTTAAAGGCACAGGGGCGAGACTTACGTTAACGAGGACGATGGCAACGGTAAAGGAGGCGACAAAGATGCCAACGTTTAGATCTGGTCGCCAATATTGGATGATGATTCCCGCTGCTGTAAGGTTGTTCGGAAGGACAATGGCATATTTGAGGAAATAATTCCAGCCTGTAGCGAATCTGCAGTTCAGATATCAGGATGAGTTAAGACACAAGCGTGCGTTCTCTGTACCGACGTACCCAAGTGCAGGATCAACAAATCGAGTAGCATATCCAGAGAAACCCTTGTCCATGGGAAACATTGTCGACATCTCAGCAACAGCCGTCATGACAAAGAAGATGCAGGCCCCAATAATCATGTACGCTATAAGAAGACTACCAGGTCCACCGCGAACAAGGGCAACTCCAGTTCCGATGACAAGGCCAGTGCCCAGGGCACCGCCAATGGCAATCATGGACACATGGCGCTCTTTAAAGTCGCGACGCAGGTGAGTGTGCTCGTACTCGACCGTCTGGCCTTCGGCGGTGCAGGTGTTGTCCATCTCGGGGCCCTCGAGATCTGCTTTCTTGCAGTCGTGCTCGGGGTTGGACGAGTCTTGAATGCTCGCCATATTGGCAGAACTGGTTAAAGGATGAATAAGGGTTGTAAAGACCGGAGGCGGTGTACAGAAATTGTGATGGTGGAAAGTCAAACGTAGAGAGACCTAGTCGAGTTTATATATCTTGTAGATCAAAGAGCCATAACAGCTAAACAAGTGCCTTATCAGCCAAGTGGATCACCAGTTTATGTATCTAGGCATGGGGAAAGATTTGGAACCGACGTAGCAATCAATTATGGGGTTCCCCAGCCTTCAACCCCGGATTCTCGAGTCACGTACCCACCATCTTATCTGCCTAGGAAGAGCGTTTCCGTCATCAAACAATGCCAGGAATACCCTGTGAGCTCCTGCGAGATCCGTTGAGCCATGTTCAACGACGAAGTCATGCCATCCCCAAAATTGGCTAGTGGAAAGCCAACAGGAGGTGAGTATCCACCCACGGAGTGTAAACTCCATGCGCTAGGAGGGATCGAGGGTAAGCGGTTCTTACCAATCTCCCCCAAGTACTGACTCGTGATCCAACGGAGACGAACCTCCAATGCGGGGGACATGCGTGACATTGTTATCATTGGAAAACTCCAGTCAGGGGTATGATACGATAGATTATGTTGTCGTCATGATCTTTGTGTCCGGCATCGGATGGAATCGTCGAAATTATGGAGAACTCTTTTTATCTTGGAAGGATATCCACTCGCGGATGTGCAAGTCCCTTCAAGCCAGCCAATGGATGAAGACTATGCTCACGTTTGTGGCAATTATGGCAGCATTTGAGGGGTTGATATGCACAGACACGCTACACATCCACTCCGGGAGTCTTCAGAACTCAGGTTCAGCATTCAGATGAGACGAACGACGTTGAAGTTATCAATCTATAAAGACCCAGTATCTGCTCAAGATGTAGGGGCTAGATCACTCCAGATCACCACCACCAGACCATCATTCTACATCCCCTTCTTATCCTCCTGATCTATCCCAGTCACCATGGCACCCTCTCGAGTTGACTCTGTTGTTGACTCTTCAACCCCTACTACCTTTCCTAAGGATAAGCAGCCTGATACTAAATGGTCTGCTTATCGCCGCCTTGTCCCACTAGTGGATACAGATGGCTACACTTATCTCAACGCCTCTTTTGCACCCCCGTCAAACCTCATCGTTCACGATGCCATCACCCGTTACTCCAACGATGCACTTCACTCTCCATCTCCCAAGCCAGAATGGCAGAAGACGGCTATCGAGACTCGAGAGTTGATTGCCAAGTACATCAACGCCCCTTCTCCTGAGTCTGTGGCATTGACTCGTGACACAACCGAGGGTCTCAACTGCTTCATCCGGGGCATGAAATTTGCCCCTGGTGACAATGTCGTTATCCTCGATTCGGAGCATCCAAACCATGCCTATGGTTGGATGGCCATGAGAGCTGCTGGCCTCGAGGTCCGCCAAGTCCCCACGATTCCTCTTGCTGAGAAGACGGGCATCGTCTCTGCCGCAAACGCAGACACGTTTGCCCCTTACGTCGACGACCGTACTCGTGCCATCGGCATCAGCTCTGTCATGTTTCACAGCGGTCAACGGAACGATATCGCTGGCATCTCTGCAAGATATCGACCCAAGGGCATCCACGTACTTGTGGATATGACTCAGCAAGTCGGCTTCGCGGCTGTTGATGTCCAAGCATTGGGTCTATCCGCCGCCGCCTTTGGTCTTCACAAGGGTTTGAACTGCCCGACTGGACTTGCAGCATTGTATGTAGACCCCAAGGTCATTGCAGAGACCAACCCCCAACCTCCGATTGTTGGCTACGGTGCTGTCAACAACACGAGGGCGGATCTTCTTGTGCCGTCAGACGACATCATCTACCATCCCAACGCGCGTCGCTTTGAACATCTCAATGTCAGTCTCGTTGCCACTACGGCTGCAAACGCGTTCCTCAAGTTCTATCTCAATGAGATGGGGCCGGGAAACGTTGAAGAACGCCTCTACAGCCTCGGCGATGCCCTGAGAAGGGAATGCCAAGATCTTGGTATTGACATTGTTGGTCCAACTTCGCGAAAGGAACATGCTCCCCACCTGTACATCCTAGATGTGCATGATCCCCGTTGGACAGAACACCTCCGTGAGAATCAGATTCTCATCACGCCTTACAGGCTAGGCATAAGAGTATCCTTTGGCTTCTACAATAACCTCGAAGACGTCAAGAAGCTTGCTGCCGCGCTCAAATCAGGGTTGGAGCAGGGGCTCCCTGTTGGAAAGGTATAGGTCGGGAATATGCATCTGTATCTAGATTCTAGAAGCAAGAGACCAAGAAGCTTTTCCATACGTAACAAGTTATATTGATTTGACTCTTCCGATCGCCACATTTCCCAATCTAGCCTAAGACATCAGTTGTTTCTCAATGTAGCCCGTCCAACCCGTCACAGGTTCACACTAGATGCCGCACAAAATCCGGTCTAACCATGGGGGAAAACTACGGTCATGGGGCTCTTGAGTGCCAATTTAATCTTTCAAGTTCGCTTCGTGTGTAACAGGGATGGATGGAGTCTCATATATGATAACAAGTAAGATGGGTTTAACATAACGACATAGCTCTGATGTGGGACAATGACAACTCGCCGTGGCTGGTGATAAAATGCCAACCATCAAGTCCATCGACTCAGAATAACTCATACAAATGTGCCCTGGCCTGTACCGCGAGCCCCCATGCCACACAGCACTCATCCAGAGATTGAACAAGATAAGTAGCCTCGTGGGGCGTCATGTCGAGTGCCCTCATTGCGCGGTGAGCTTGAACAATACCGTATATGAAGATGAGCGGAGCATGCTCGAGTCCATGCTGTGCTCGGTATTGCCTGACGAGGCACACAACATCCTGTGCGGCAGAGGTGCAGACGGTGCGCGAGACACTCTGGGATTGGGAAGATGCATCGGCACTGACCCGGTCGAGGTGAAGCACGATTCTTGTGCTGTTGAACAAGATGCTGTATTCTAATTAGCCTAGACATCCAGCCCGAAGATACGATGTAATGAACGTACTATAAGGCCGCAACGCTTGGCAAAAGTGAAGTTGTTGGGGGCTCCCATCTGTTCCACTTGATGCAGTCCGGCAGCGACTCCTGCCAGCGGCAGAGTTCCAGATCCAAGTCGTCAGTAAGGGTGAGACCGGTTTCTCCACTAGCGACAGACTTTCGAGAAAATAGGGTGCAGAGTATCCTTTCAATGGTTTTGGAAAGTAAGATGTGTTCACTGAAACTTGTGATCAACCGCTCACGGCCGCCCAAAGAGCCTGGCTCGAGCATCCGGGAGATGTCAACACCCGCAGGCAGCCACGGCGCCATGTCTGGGAAGTCCCTACTACTGTAAGTATCCTACGAGGCTTTGAAAAATAGATCAGACTTACGGTAAGCTCTCAGTATGTTCGACTTCCCCGGCCTCATCGTACAGCTGGACTGGTCGACCTAAGATGAGACTAATTATCTTGTCGGAAGTGTAGCATCCCCAGTATATCCTGCGGCGAATCTCGACGTCTTCGGAGGTGGCTAGAGAGGCGTCACTGGCAATCCATTGCTGGGGGTCTTTCTGAAAGCCAAGGTCCTGTGCCATGCGGAAGGCGATTCCTAATACCAGGTTAACACTAGCCAAAGCACCCATTCAATAGCAATGGTACCTGAAAGTTCCCAACCCTTTGAAAGTTCGCCTTTCCCGATCTGATAGAAAGCAAGGCATAAGAAGACCTGGACAGCAGTGATGGAAGGATGCGTCAGGCCAGAGACAATGATGATGCTCTCAGCTGCTGCATAAAATTGCTCGCTCATCTGTGACTGCGCTCGGTCTGGCAGCATCACGGCCCCCAAAGCGCAGATAGCCATCAATAGTGGTAGAGACCAGTACTTTGACTTGGTTCGCTGCCCAAAATGGTCTCTTAGAAAGGCTTCACGGTATATGAACATGAAATGTGGATATTGCCAGCGGAAGAATTGGTGAAGGGCAGTCATGATGACCTTGTCTTCGAGGTCAATGCCAAAGTGCTGAGCGACATGGTCAAACTGACCATTGGATGAAGCCATATCACCAGGCGATAAGGGAGGTCCTCCAGTGCGGATGCGATATATACTCGTGGGGCCGTGGTAAATAAGGAGACCCTGAGGGCCGGCCTGAAGTCCAAACGGTTGAACTGACTTGGTTGGGGTCGCCCTCGAGGCTTCAGGTCTTGGGTTGCCAGCGGCATTTGCATCAAGCCATTGGTCAAATGAGACTGTCTCTAGTAGCCTCTCCCTCTCATCCGCCGAGGCTTGTTTGATGCGCATCAGCAGCCCCTCAAGAGAGGCGATGCGATTTTCCAGACTGCCGACATATTGTCGAGAAGCTGGTTTTCGTTTGCGATCATCGTCACGATATTCGCATACTTGACTTGCCTGCAGACATTTATCGCACGGTTCCGTGCGGGAGCAGCGAAGCTAGAAACAACACATCAGTCTCTTGGGGGATGCGAAGTAATGAGCTAGTAATCTTGCCTTTCGGAATTGGCATCTCTTACAACTTGGGTTCCATTAGCCTGGGCATCATGGTAAAGGCAATTCAATCTTACGATATCCGTTTGCCCGGTCCGGGCTCCATGACCAGGTGCGAATGTTGCTGTTCGGTGGTTGGAGAGGACTGGCTTGGGAGAAGGTCATCCAACAAGAGTCATGGTTAACCACTCCGCTTTAGTCACGTGGGGAAGCACGTGCGACCTCAAAGGTGGGAAATTATACATCATGAGATCAATAAGTATATTTTTATTTTTATTTTTATTTTTGTAGACCTTCCGAGTTCTCTCTACGCTTACAAGACTCAGCAATATTGCCCATCTTGTTCATCGGTTATCCCGACTTCAACTATAATAAAGAACACATTTCCAACACATCATAGCATCATATCCCAATGCTAACGCAGTGGCCTTTTTTTGGCCTTCTTGCTGCCTGCAGCAAAAGACTCATACCTATCTGCATGATGGAAGGTTATACCTTTCAAGTTACGCTCATACTTGACAGAGTAAGGAACACTCCCAAGAAGTACACGGACGAGATTACAGTTTAACTTATGCAAGTGTCGTTGTTGTTCTCAAACATGAAGAAGCGTCGCCATATTCACACAACATGCCCACACAGCCAACAGTTCAGACAATCCCTCCATTGGAGCGTCACAGGGGACTATTGAGAATACTAGTCTAAAGAAATTACCCGTCACTAGAAGCATAGAGATAATAATCAGGGCAAAGAGTCAATTCAAGTAAAACACCCACCGCAAAGGCGCAGCTCTAGGGTGTCTGCTTTCCCTTGCTGATGGCCGACGAAAGTAACGATGACCTTGAAACTCTCCCGAGCCTCAGGCCTTTTTCTATGTACAAAAAGCCTACCCTGAGCCATTCACCATCTACTTATCTCCAACCGCTGTGTCCAACTTATCTCACCAGTTGCAAGCAATCTCTCCGACGGGGCGATAGATGACACGCATCATAATGATACCGCAACCTCCCAGACCAACCTGTTCCACCCTGTAGCATGTCTTGTGACCGTTGTCCTTCCAAATTCGGTGAGCCCGGTTCTTGCCGCTGTCAACACAGATGGACTGTGCGCGACCACAGGCAGTGAAGTCGTAGCATCCGCCACCGGTGCTGCCAACTCTCTTGATGTAGCACTTGCCGCAGTCGTTGACGCGGATATTGAAGTCATTCCAGACCAGGACGTTGGGAGGGGCACCTCCGGGAGAGGGGGTCGACTGCTGACTCCAGGTGTACATCATGTCGAAAGCCTTGTCGTAGTCGGGGCATGAACCCTGGTTACAGGATCCGGACATGATGGTCACCTCACCGGGGGTGGTGATTTTCTCATCGGCTGTCTCCAACCCGTATTCTTTCTTGATCTCGTTGACTAGGGTCCTGTTGTTGCTGATGTCGATGGCACCTTCGGGGAAGGCAGGAGGGGTGAAAAGATCGGTTTCAGGGGGAATGTAAGTCACTGTGGGAACGGCGGCCGTAGAAGTAGAGGTAGTGGAGCTGCCAGCGAGGGGAGAAGCCTGAACAGAGGCGGCCATGGCCAGGAGAACAGTGTTCTTGACAGAAACCATCTTGAAGGCTTGATGAGCGGAAGAGTGGATAATGATTATGTTTGAGAGATATGCAAGGGAAGGCTGATCAGGTAAACTTGAGGGCTGATGACTCTTGTTGACCTTGGAATATTAAAAGCAAGAGGGAGGCAAGAGGCTCGTTTTTATATCTGGCAGACAGACAATAGACATGTAAAACAAGTCTTCCACCTCGTACAAGAGGGTTAATTCCACGGACGATAGTCGGCGGTATCCCAGCCGTAGGATTTCGATACTACTCGGTGTGATTACGGAGACTGTAGGCGAGTGGTAGGCGAAGTTGTAAGCACGCCCGGTATAATCTTTCGAGCCGAGGGCCTTATGATCACTGGCTGGCCCACAGTGACTGAAGGACAAAAATGCTTAGATACGGTGAGAGATCTCATGTTCAGTTCATCAAGTATGCGACCATAACATGTGACGTTAAGTGCCCTCTTTCCGAATTACTTTTATTATTTATAACGACTCCAAGCAGCCATCAGCCATAATAGCAAAGAACACAGTCATTAATACATGGCAATATCCAAGCCCAATACCATAAAACACCGTAGTTCCCAATCACCTACGGACTAGATTCAAGGCAAACATGTCACTCCCAAGTAGGCAGCTTCCCCCTAAATGCCTCAACTCCACTCCGGCTTACTCTTTAACTTAGCCTCCAGCATATGGAAGGTCGCCAAGGGCGGAGTATTGGGGCTATACCTCATAGCTATCGTATAGACAAGGCATTGATGGTTAACCTCCTCGTTCCGGACTTCGATGTAACCCGGGGGCACGGAGATGTCGCATTTAAGGCAGGTTAAGTCTGTGCGAGATAATTTAGCCGCATGGCTGGCCTGCGTGAGACAGGAACATGCAGGGATTCAGCTATGTCTGGTTGGTCAATGGCCTGCTGCCGAGCTCCGTGTCCGTTTTCGCCCTCGGCAAGACCCGTCTACCCGTCAGCAGCAACCCTGTATCGTTCGCCCTGGGACCCAACAAACTTCACTTTCCTTCTCACGTGGAAGGATTCAATCGTAGTTTTCTCCGCACCTATCGGATGATGCGGAGAATGGGGCTCTCGCTGGCCAAAAGTACCACCCCATCTATGCAGTAATGGAAATATCACCAGAGTTATGCTACGCCGCGCCGAGAACTCCCAATTCATCACAGTGGAGTGACTGGTTCCCACAATATCTCACTACTCAGTCAGCAAAAAGTACCAAGAAGAATTGCCACGATATCGCCTTTTGGAAACGTTGGGGGAAACCTCCGTCTTGTTTCCTCATTGAATCAAAGGTAACTATCGGTTAGGGAGCAGATCGAGTGTTTGATGGTGCCCACTCGCCAAGAGGACAGGATCCGGCATATATGGACAACCGGAGCTTGTACCTCTAACTATTTCATAAGTAGTTATTAATATACTCTAAGACCCGTCTAGCATTGAATCCCATGAAGACTACGATCTTCTGGGTCGGTCATCCCGGCTGCAATTATAACACTGAACACATTTCCAAGAAGACTATAACCCTTGTCCTCTCTGACCTTTGTCTACTTAAGTAAGTTTAACTTGATCCATGTTTAATCCGCCGGTTAGGAACATTGTCGTCTAGGGTAGCATAGTACTGCATCGGTAACGTAATGAGCAACTCAATGTGTTAGATGCCGAAAACATATAAATACTTATTATCGGGGGCTAAGGCATCTAAGAGATTATCTTAAGACTTAAGTATTTGAGTAGCTAGTCCAATTGATGTCTTGTACTATTGCTGTATCTCATACGCTTCTCTAAACCACTCATTCCTGGTACCGCTTGGACTCCTTCAAAAACTTCCTAGCAGGAACCTTGGCTTCGAAGAGGCTATTAAGCGTTTCTTGAGTCATCCCTTTGAGTTCAGGAAGCCTGAAATAGGTCCAAGCAATCATGCACATAGTCAGGCCCCAGGGTAGGAATGCCGCCTTGCCCTTCAAGTCAAGCTCGCTGGGGTTGAGCATGTATGGCGACACGATAGTATTGATGATGGACAGGAAGTAGTAGGTGTTTCGGCCGAGAGCGATGGTCTTTGTTCGAAGGTTGGCTGCTCCAACGTTGGCAGCGATGCCGTATGGAATAGGTCCGATGCTTATGCCTAGCAGAATCAACGTTAGATCATCTGGTCCTCTACCATGCACGGCGGGTTAGGGTTCAAGCGCTTACCATAGATGAAGAACCAAATCAGCAACAGCGAACACTGGGCCCATCTGACTGCAGCCCCCTTAGAAGTTTCTGTCGCGAAATCTAGAAAAGCAACAAGTCCCATGATTGGAACCATGGCGCAGAGGCCTCCAAGGTAAATGGTCCTCCATCCAAACTTGGTCATGACGAACCACGAAGAGACTGTTCCCACAAAGGCCAAGCCGGCGTTACCTACTCAGCTCTTTGGTTAGCTATTTGAATCGTGTTAACAGAACAAAGGCCGAGGATCCTAACCAATCGAAAGGTAGAACGAATCTGCCGTTGCAAGACCGGCTAGGGTAAAGAAGTAGGTGATATAGTTTTGGATGACCAGTCCTAAACTTGTCAGCCGGATACTCTATTTTGAGGCTTCTCCGTACTAACCTGGCAGAATCTGGCAACCCCAGCTAATCATGGCGATTTCCGTGCGGCGAAGGTTGCTCCCCTTGAAACAGTCCAAGTATGATCCTTGAATTTGTTGACCGCGGCGCTCGCCCTCGACTGTGCGGGTGATCATGGCAAGTGTATCCTTCGGGTCGATGACATCGAGAGGTGCAGACACCAGCCTGGAAAGGGACCGTTCCGCCTCCTCGAAGCGTCCCTTGCGGACCAGCCACCACGGAGACTCCGGGGCAAAGTAAGTTATAAGAGCCATAGGAACTGGCCACGCCCACTGAATCGCATATGGGATCTTATAGGCCCATTTGCTGTTGAGCGACAAGGTACCGGATAGAATGCCAAAGCAAATCAGCTTTCCCATGACCCAACACAAGTTCACGTAGACGGTCAAATATCCCTTGAGTCTGAGAGGAGCGATATCGGCAGCGTAGGTGGGACTGGCGGCGGCGAAGATTCCGCACGGGATGGACCTGTTTAAGTCAACAGTCAGCACATGAAGCAGAGGCTACCCGGCTCAAGGGGATACGGAGAACTTACAGGAAGAAACCTCCAACCAGAATTGTGGCAATGTTTTCGGCAAAAAAGAGAATGAAGACGAATCCCAGTAGAGCGGCGTGGCTCGCGATCATCAACCTCCTCAGACCCCATTTATCTGCAAAGTAGCCGTTGCTGAAGACGCCAATAATAAGCCCACAGAGGCCAGCCATGGAGACACCAACTTGCCACCGTGCCGGAATGGAGTAGTTGCCGTTAGGGAGCTGTTCACCGAACTGCTTCTGGAATTGGGGTTGGGCATAGAACGAGTTGGACAAGAGCACCATGTATGAGTCCATGATGGTCGCACTTGTGACACCGACAGACCATGAAACGGCCTTCCAGTAGTAGCGAAAGGCGTCTCGGATGCTTAGGGTGGTTTCAACATGGTTGGCCTGGTCGGCAGCATCATCAAGGCGGTGCGAAGACTTTTCGGACCTCTTGTCCTGGCCGCCCATCTCGACATGAGTGTTCGAGATTGACTTGTCGTCCATGGTGGAAGGAGGAAGGTTGGTATCGTATGTGTGGTCTTGGTGAGAAAGGGGGACTTGAGATGCCACTTCTGCGTATGGGAACCGGGATAAAGAATTGGCGACTTGGTGGTGTATTATATCACCGTCGAACTGGCTGAGTCCCTTGGCAGATGGCGTAGTCCCAAGGGTAGAGTGATGCGACGCCCCGAGGTAGTCTGGTGATAGCAAACCCCGCAATTCAAGTTGGGACGTTTTCGGTTGTGTTGGACGCGTCTGTGTTTGCTCGCCGTAGTGGTGGAGTCCCCGCGCTACGGTTTACCCCATGGGGGATCTAAGGTTGTTGCCATGGTCTGGGGTTGAACATGGATAACCGAGCAGTTCACCTGCACCAACTCAAAGTTGGTCGTGACGATCAGGGCCTGTCAACGAGTCATGTGGTCATATGGATACCACTAGTAAAATATCGTTCACCGATCCCCGACTACCGGCCTCACCAACACCAACTAGCGGAAGTTTATGGATGGCCGACTGCCGGACACGACCCAACGGGGTGGCCAAAGGGGCCTGTCGGGAAACGATGCCCTGAGGCTGGATGAGCATGTCGTAACGTCATTGGGCCCGAAGACCCCTGTTGGATTTCTTGACAAGATTGAATCTTTGTACCATGAAGACATGGATCAGGTGGCCTTGGATGGCCGACTACCGGATATGGAGTGGGTGTCGGGGAACAGGGCCTTCAGGTCGGTCAACCAAGCATGCCGGTACATTTTTGAGCCGAGAGGACCCTTTCAAATTCCATGACGAGATTGAATTGCTCTACACAGTGGCGTTTGTGATTTTATGGCGTGTTTATATTGTGTTGTTTGTTGTAGTTGAAGCCCGGCCCTCAATGGGATAACTGTACGACATAGATAGTTAGTTCTACACTACGGTATTTACAGCATTGGATTCCAATTCTGCCATAGGTTATGAAGTGTGTTCTTTGATCTTGTGTACGACCTCGTGTCACTGAGAAAACAACAAACCTCATGCACAGTAGCGGCTGCATAAACAAAAGCGCAGCTTCTATTCACCACTCGACTTCCAGTCTACCCATGATGACCATTGACGATCTTCTGGCTAAGTTATCTCAGCCATGACTCTAATAAACAACACATTTCCAACACATCAGAGCATTACATCCCAATGCTAAAAACTGTGATGACCATTGACCAACTCCGACTTCTTAGCAAAGTCGCCCAGCCGTGTATGAATCGGCTCATCTCCAATCTCAAGCATCTTTGCCTCCAGCATCTTGGTCATCTTCTGTACGACAGACTGGTATTTCGGGTCGTTGTAGCAGTTGAACAATTCCAGCGGGTCCTCTTCGCAGTCGAAAAGCTCCCACTCCTTCTCTTCGCCTCCAGGACGAGCACCCTCCATCCCTAGATCCTCGTTATACCAGTAGATCAGCTTGTAGCGCTGGTCGCGTACTCCGTAGTGGGCATAGGCTTCATGGATGATATCTCTATGCATCCAGTACCTATGGTAGGCAACCTGCTGCCAGCTCTCCGGTGTCTGCCCTTGTAGGAGTGGCTTGAAGGATACGCCCTGCATATAGGATGGAATGCGGATACCGGCGAGTTCAAGGAACGTCGGGGCAAAGTCGACATTGCAGATAATATCCTTACATACCGATGACTTCTCGATGATACGAGGGAGGCGGGCCATAAACGGCATCTGGAAACTCTCCTCATACATAAACCGCTTGTCGAACCACCCATGCTCACCTAGGAAGAAGCCCTGGTCTGAGCTATACACCACTAGGGTATTATCCGCAAGACCCTCGGCATCGAGCCAATCTAGCATTCGTCCAACGTTATCATCGATGCTTTGAATAGTGCGAAGGTATCGTTGCATATATCTCTGGAACTTGAACTCAGCGAGCTCCTCCTTGGTCTTGAAGGTAAAAACCTCGCCGGATTCTTTGCAAATAAGCCTCATCTTTGTGACATCTTCCGGTGCAGGAATCTTGCGGTCATTCCACCACCACAGATCAATCATCTTTTTGACCGACCACTTCCGCCGGACCTTCAGGCTGAACAATGCCGAGATCTGTGTATGTGATATCGTCTGCAATCCTCATCTTTGCAACCTTGGCTGCCTTGGCTCGATTCTTGTAGTCGTCGTTGAAGGTATCGGGGAGTCGGATTGGTTCCTTGTAGAGGTCTTTGTGTTTCGGGTCGTACTCCCAGCTCCTGTGAGGGGCTTTATGGTGGCACATTACGAAGAACGGTCTAGACTTGTCGCGGTTCTTCATAAAGTCGAGGCACTTATCGGTAATGATGTCCGTCGCGTAGCCTTGGACCTTTTTATTGCCAGAGGACTCGATGAAGCTCGGGTCCCAGTATTCTCCCTGCCCTGGAAGGATACTCCAGTAGTCAAAGCCGGTAGGTTCGCATTCCTTGCCTTCTCCAAGATGCCACTTGCCGACCATGGCAGTTTGATAACCGCCGGTGCGGAGTTGCTTCGCGACGTTTGGCAGGTTCTTGTTGATCTTCGAGTCGAGGGTCATGACGCCGTTGACATGGTTATGGGTCCCGCAGAGGATAGCAGCCCGAGAAGGCGTGCAAATGCTGTTTGTGACATAGCAGTGGTCGAAACGCATGCCCTCGTTGGCGATTCGGTCGAGATTTGGGGTTTTGTTGATACCAGCGCCATAACACGAGATTGACTTGGCGGCATGGTCATCTGCTAGGATGAAAAGAATATTGGGGCGATTCTGGGACTCCATGATGTTTGTAGAAGTGACGGGCTAACGAACTAGAGAAGTGTTTGGCTTACTGTCTTGGGGGTTCGAGCCGTATATTATGTCTTGGTGGAAACCGCTCCGAACCGCCCTGTAACTCCGATCGGATCCCCAAGTCACGCAGAGAGTTCAAACGGCGACATGAAATGATGTGTCAACATTATTACCTCGGCCCAGGAGGCTAAGTGGAAATGACAAGTCTTGGGACCGGTAGTCGGAAAACCGACGATGACCGGTTGCCGACTCCACATGCATCATGTGTTCAATTGATCCCCTCAGAAATAGTTTCCGTCCATCTGAAGACCGGGGTCATCCAATCCGATCTCATCTTGTTGCCAGAAAGCCCAGAAATCCGGGCCGAAAAAGGTGGTGTCAAACATGCCTTGAGGCAATTCCGTCATGGTTTCCCCAGGATTCGGGATTAACTCATACCCAGTGCTCGGGACGCCCGAAGTGACGGGCTCCCCAACTGACTGCTGCCACTGAAGTCCAAGCGATCCCGGAGTTTGGCTCGGAGGTTGGTGGGAGACCCCGGCCCAGTTCGCAGTGTGATCTTGATTCGGCCCAACGGAACGCTGGGCAGCGTGAGCGCTGTCGTCGAGGAACCTAGCACGTCGGAGTATGCTGTGAGAACCAAGTGCCTGGCGGCGTTTTTGCGACGCGAGCATATCGAGGTTGGCGCTGGCCCGTCTCCTCGTCCAGATCTGAAGAGTCACCGCTTCCCTGTTCCTGGCCGGTAATGACTGACTGGATGACTCCCTCCAGTTCTTTGATGAGGAGCTGGGCGATTGCAGACGTGCTGTGTAGCTGTCTCATGATTCTCAGCGTTGAATCGGTTTGTTCTAAAGCATCCGAGACAGCGATACCGGTGTGGGGAGGGTTCTGTGAAGATCTGCTGATGAATAGGAGTAGTCGGGAGGCATGATAACCGCAGATCGCAAGGTCGATGCAGGCTACTTGTAATCTTGGGTTGAGGTTGCTAGCATCGTGAAGGATCGAGATAATGGCTCGAGCATGCTGAAGACATGAGGCGACAGCGTTTGCGACGTAGTTTTCCGGGACGCTGGCTATCATCGTGGCAGGCGCGGACTCCTTGTATCCGGTCAGAAATAGTCTGTAGGCATCGCAATGGCATTGATGCCACGCCACATGAACCGCCAGATACCTTGATACCCAACGCGAGCGAGAATAGCGTTGCAGCTCCGCGGTGGAGTACCTCTGCGGAAGAATCTGCTGCAACGCGTTGACAAATTCGTCCACGATCATGTCTATTCTCAAAGCCGGCTGTGTTGAAATGTCGAGCTCTCTTCTGAATCTCAACAAGTCCCTCCGAATCTTGTATTGTTGGATATGAACAGCCAGCAAGCCACCTTCCCCAACGCCATCAAGGTCCTGGGAGGCTGTCGGGTCGGCATCAGAGATATGATCCGCATTGAAGGCTTCCTCCGGTCGAGGGAGTCGAAGGTGGACCGTATCGTAAGGACAAAGCTCGCATTCAGGCAGTCCAACGGCAAAGTGGCCATCCATCATCACCAGAGACCACATAAGCCTTCGACGGATTTCCTGGGCCAATGGCGACAAGTCCGTCCGCTCATATGTCAGCCTCAAAGCTGTAGCGAACCGAGCTGTCAGGGAGAAAAGCAGGAAACCGCGCTGAAAATTTCCAGTAATGATGTGATACTGTACCACAAGTGCTAGAGCCTGGATCTTGAAGATGGTGGGATGCTCCAGATTGGCCCAGATCCCGTTCTCAACTCTTGCCGCCCAATTTGCAGTCGCGGCTGGATGATATTTGGAGTAGCCGAGTAGAAGGGCTGATATCGCACATATGGAGTAAATGAGGGCCTGATCTATTGTCTCTTCGAGGCATCTCTGCACTATGGCTTCTTCTTGTAGGAAGGCGTAAAAACGGGATCGGGTGGATGTGCCGGAAGAAATCCACGACCAGGTGCAGCCGGTCCCTCAGCGGCGGAAGGGGATGACCATCGACAGGATGTTCTATAGAGGAAGTAGTCGACGACGGGAATGGCAAGGTCATGTTGCTTTGCGAACTTCTTGCGGGTGTAAATGAAGGATGCGGAGACACTGCCACTGGCGTTCCAAGGGCAACAGATCCATGACCAGGGGAGATTGAACTGGACGACGGTTTCGAGGGACTCAGAGGACTCGATGTCTGATGCCGACGAACACTCCTCTTGGGCTCGGGGTATACGCAAGCCTTGTCTCTACTGCGACAACCAGCGCAAGCGGGAAGTTCGCCAGAGCATTTCATCTTGAGCGAGTGACATTGGCGACAAGCTCGGGCACCTCGCCGCTTCTCCATTCCTGATGACGACAGTGCTATCGTCTCATCAAAGCTGCATTCGAAGTTGAGGCGCTTGCAAGAGGCGCAGGGACAAGGCCCTCCATCGCACCGGACCTGGATGGGTGGTCAGTGGCATTCATCTCGGTGAAGCAGGACAACGAACCTTACGTGCACGACACTGGTTGCATGTTGATTTAGATCTAGGCGCGGGCATTGCCAGGTATTGGTTGCGTTCCAAGCAGTAGACAGTGCAATTCCCTACTCTGAAGCCTGGTCCTCACGGTAAGCACGCGGTCGGCATTCAATGGAGGATATGCAATGGGAAGGGTTTTAGTTAAAGCATTCTTGAGGGGAACGACCACGACCGAGGTCAGTCGGTTTATCCGCTTCCCCACCGTAACCGCGGAATAATTCCTTACTTCCTCACCTATAAATAAAAGTAATACTGATTTTAAAAACGTTTAGTTATGTCTTTTAGCTTATTAGAAATAGAATGTATATAAGTTATATATCAATAACCCTATTAATAAGATTATAATAATAATATAATAATACTTAAGATTTATTTCTTTTTTAAATTATTTTTATTAGTTATTTCTTTTTTTAAAGACGAAAAAAAACCAACGCTCCATTCCTCGAGGGCCACCAGCTCAATGATGTCCAGGATGAGATCTAAGAGTCTGAGGTCAGCCGGGCTATATCGATGCCCCTGCCAACACCAGCTCTGCCTACACCGAGTTTGCCTCCCTTGGGTCAAGCATCATTTAAACTCTCTTCTAGGCCCCGTGGCCCCGATTTCTATATCCGCAGGTATCTCTGAATTGCTTGGCGTGTCGATAGCCTCATCCACTGTACCGACTCGCGAAGGCACTTCGTGCCTCTACCTCGGTACGGCAAGGGAAAAGGGTCTTTGTCTTGATATGGATACTGCCATATTGTTTTCTCGAAGCCTTATCCCCCCTGAATAGTATCATACATCCTTATGATATATTCTATCTATTCTTAGTAGAATTTTTAATATCTCTTAGTCCTTCAAACTCATTTCCTCTGATTAGGTTTAGACCAGTTTTTGTCCACATTCCTCGGCAAGCTATCGCTTCAACCGAGTTTGGATTCCTTGGAGTCTCAGTTTGACGGGTGGCGAATGGGCAAGACCTTATTATGCAAGCTCTCAGCAACACCAGCTAGCCCGTGATAACATTTTTCGCGATATATATGACTCATAGTTCTATGATACAGAATGCTCAGCTATCGCGAGGCCAAGCGACCGCAATGAAATCTTCAATATCTTGAAGGAACTCAGTAGGCCTCTCAAGAGCTGCAAAATGCCCCCCCTGTAGCAAATGTTAGTTTAGTTTGCACGTATGAAAAAGCTTTCATTAGCTCTCACCTTCTCATGCTGTCGATAGAAGACTAGATCTCCTTTCTTCTCGACTGTTTTCCTCAGACCAGGGACAAGCTCCTTCATAAACCAGGAATAGCCAAATGGCTGCTTGAATGGTGGGAACGAATATTGGTGCCCGTTGATAAATGTCCCGCGATACGTATAGATGCATCGTGGCATGGTTTCGGTGAACCAATATAGCGAAACATTGGTCAAGAGCTCGTCAAGGTTGATTGGATCTTCGGGCCACTCATGCATTTTCTCACCAACCCTGCACATACATTAAAATAATAATCCATGAGGGTTATGAACTTGAAACGTACCATGCCAGGAGGGCGAGAGGGCTAGAGGAGACCATGGCCCCAATCGTGGCAGGCCTTGTGCTTTGCAACACGGCAGCCCCCGTAGTTGGGTTCAGGTACCGCTGTTCTGTACGCTTGATGGCCTCCTTTTCGCCAGGAGAAAGCGATGGATCATCAGAGGTTACGGGGTCCAAGCTTGGTAAGAGATTGACTATAAGCTGTTAGAGGCCAGAAAACTATAAAGGTCAGATCAACAGTTGCGCTTACGATGGATCGCCACGACAGAGTCATATGTCGTTGCAAGTATCGAAGCAATCAGACAACCAACATCGCCTCCCTGTACAGCATACCGGCTGAAACCAAGAGACGTAACTGCTTTGTTGATCACACATGCTGCATCTTTGCTGTTCCAGGCTTCGGTTTGGCTTGGTCCTGAGCTGAGCGTATACCCTGGAAGCGAGGGCACAATAACGTGATAAGGCAACGAAGCAGAGTCATACTTTTTCTGAAGAAGTTCCAACAAAGGGATGAACTCAAGGAAGCTGCCTGGCCAACCATGAATCAACACGATGGGGATAGCATCATCCTTTTGTGAGAATAATCCAACAAAATGAAGGTCGATATCTCCCTTATCGCTGTCATCTCTGATGTTGATCTTATAATTAGGAAGTGAGTTGATGCGGGCTTCTTGGGCACGCCAGTCAAACTTGTTCAGCCAGTAATCCTTGGTTGAGATAAGCCATTGGTGTGGGATGCCGTAACGACCATCCTCGTGCTGATTCTCCCAGGTCTTGGGCCCTACGCGGGAGAGCCCAAGCAGCTCATGAAGCTGAGAATAGTCTTCATCGGGGATGCGGAGAGTGAAAGGTCTGGCGACTTCGGGGACTGTGTACGGCATGGTGTTTGGGGAGTGAAGGGGTGGTAGGTTGATAGGATTGAAAGGCTGTAGAGTTGAGAATAAACAACGGAAACCGACGAAGAGGATATAGAGATGGAGAGATAATATGGCGATGGCGAGTTTTACAACTTTATAGAACAGCAGACCTGGCCAAAACTATCGTCACATTAATGTCTTATGCTTGAATTTACATGTGTTAGTCGTGTTAAGTCGACGCTGGTGGGCTTGGCGGCCTGAAAATGAATCAAAGTCCTATGCCATACAGAACCCCACAAGCCCTCCTGTTTTAGTCGGCCTATTCCCCTGCGGACCTCATATGATGAGACTGGACCCGCTCCTGCCCCCTCCATGCGACCAATCATGATTACTTGCGAGCAAAAGCGAGAACGGAAATTATATTCCGCAGATATGTTGATATTAACTGACTGTGGTGAGGGGCAGCGACGAATAAACTCAAAAACGTGACTCACATACTGGAGTATGAGTCACATCTGAGTCATTTCATTTAAACTAAGTGCGGTTGAAAACAAGAAAAAGAATGATATCCATGCCATCGGGAACTCCCAATAACCCGAGGCCTATCAAGATTGACAGCACGTACACTATTCATGGAATTTTGACAGAGTCGAGTTACTACGTAGTACTGTACGGCAACAAGAGCGGGTGGCAGGTGTCGAAGCCCCGCAAATGAACAAAATAAGGGGGAATTCGGACCGACTTATACTTGGCATACGTCCAGCTAAAGTAGATCTATAAGCTGGAGTCGTACCTTGTGGTGTTCTTCTTGTTCAGCAATTCGCACTCTATCAACCCTATCACTATGTCTCCCCAATTCAGGCCGGAACAGGCTGCGGTCGTGCAGTTACCCACAAGCTCTGTCCCTACCTGTATCCAAACCATTGTCGGTAAACGATCGCCCATCTCTGATGACATTGAGGAGTTTCGTGGCATACCGTATGCCCATGTACCAGGAAGATGGGAGCACTCGCGCCTCAGAGATCGCTTACCTCGAGATGTATTTGACGCGACGGAAAACGGGTAAGCCCATATCTTGTGTAGTCATAACTGATGAGAAACCAGTGTTGCTAATCATTCTTTAGCCCACGATGCCCTACGCAACGCAAAGGAAATTCACAACTCTTTCAATCATATTTACCTTTTCCGGACGATCGCGAGGATGAATTTGAATGTCTGAACCTTCTCATCGTGCGTCCGAGTAAGGAAGCACTTGCGAAGGGTGGTATCGACACCGAGACGGCCAAGCTACCCGTGCTTGTTTGGATTCATGGTGGAGGCTTCACAGACGGGGCAGCCACGGATTCAGTATGGGGTATGTGCTCTAACATTGCGAGTCACATATCAAGTGGTTATGACTGGACGAGATATTCACTAATCACTATATGCAGATCTCGCCCGTATTGTCCTTCGTGGTATCTCAACAAAAACCCCGTTCATTGCCATGTCCGTCAACTATCGTCTCAACATTTTTGGTTTCGGCGCCTCATCCGACATGATTGCGGCCCAAGGCAGTGATACCCCTCTAAAGGGCGTAAATTTCGGTCTCCACGATCAAAAGCTTGCCTTGATCTGGGTAAAGCACAACATTGCTGCGTTCGGAGGAGACAACACAAAGATTACAATCATGGGCCAATCCGCTGGTGGAATTACATGCCACCTTCACCTTCTCGAGGCGGAATTCAGCACGAAGAAACCCCTATTCCGCAAGGCTGGTTTGATGTCAGGGGCATGTGGGGGTCTCGATTTGACATCGCTTGAAAAAGCAGATGAGCGCTGGGCAGACCTGTACCGGTTGTGGTCAATCCAAGCCAACAGCCCGATCGATCGACTCAACATGTTGAGAAGAGTACCTGCAAGGGATCTCCTTAATAGTGTCGCAGAGCTGCATTGGGTGCTTTTCATGTTGACCATTGACCAGTTGACCATTCGCAAAAGCGACTTAGGCTGTGATATTTCCGTCCACCTAGGGCAGGAAGAGCTGGACGATCAGATCAAGTCAGCCGATGAGAACATTCAAGTCATGTTGAGCACAGCGGATGAGGAGTTCAGAGGCTTTGCCCTGATTGCTGGTTGGGATTACCCCAAATTCCGCTCTCTTTTCACGTCTAGCTATCCCTCAGAGGCAGCGGCTGAGGAGATTCTTCAAGCATACGGTATCCTCCCTACATCATCCGATGCAGAACTTTTTGAGGCCTTCTCCCAATTCATATCTGATGCCACGATGATGCACAAAGTATATCGCGCAACTAAGTTCTTCAAGGCTCATCGTGGGAAACAAGCTCTCCTCCATGGCAAGGACCCCAAGCGCTTGGGTGTAAAATATTACCATTTCGAATTCGGCAATCCCTTCCCAGGCCCCCTGCAAGGAGTTTCGCATCACGGTGTTGAGTTGGTTTATGCTTTTGGCAATTTTCACGACTCATTGGAGAAGGCTGATCGAGGGATTTCGGAGGGCTATGTCGAACCCGGTCACGAAGCTTCAGAAGCTCCCGTTCCCGAACCCCTATCAAACACTGAAACGGCGGAGTGCCGCAAGTCGAACATCGAATTAGGCTATGAGCTGCAGGACAAGTTGATCCAATTTGTTGTTGAGGATTGTCAGGAGACCGACCAGCATACCGATCCGGATGAGATAGAGGCATTTTGTCATGATCGATCTGTCCGCATGGATAGTTGGTCTGGTAGCGAGAAATGGGTGGCAAAGAAGGAGAAGCTTGAGCTTTTAGATAAGGATCTAGATTCTTTAACGACCGCCGCAAGGAGACTCGTGGGGAGTGTTATAGGTATGTCACTATAGTTGATTACACCTCTAGCTAGAAAGGTCAATGATGTCGAGCCGGCTTGAAGAGCAAATTAGACAGAGATAGATACCTGATTCCTTGGGAGGAGTCAATTCCTGGCAACTGCACAGATCCCGTTGACAGTGTAGACCGACCAGCCTCGTGTCTGAAGCTCTGTTTTAGAAGCCTCCCTCTGCTCCTCTTCAGGAAACGAGGAGTCGGAAGATAAGCTGTATTTCGGCTGAGTCGTGTCGCTGCTCGCGGGTGTTGAGTTTATTTGTGCGGGTTGAGAGGAAAGCCTCTTGGAGACTGAACGAAGAAAGTCCATAATATGTTCTTTGATGAGTGGAAAAGTTGGATGGAAATAAAAAGGTAACTCTGATATTCTTTGACAGGTAAGGGGAAAGCATTGGCCCAACCCACCATAGCTTGGTCGTTATATAGAACAAGATTCAAGGATACCACAGGGGAGTGTACTACTAAGGGCGGTACTCCACGGTGGCCGAAGTCGGCCATGGCTACTCGTGGGTTGAAGCGATACTCCCTGAATGATCACATCTTCTGGCATGCGCCGCTATTTCGCGACCCGAGTGTGGGACAAGCTTAGTCTAACAGGACAACGGCCCAGCCTATGAAGCCGAAGCCGCATCCTTCTCCTCGGGATAGAGTTTCCGTTGCCGCCACACCGAGATTTGCTCACGAGGTACTCTGTATCTTGTTGAAAGATGGGAACAGACAATTCACATCGATGGGCACCCAAAAAAGGTACTACGACGATGATCAATGCCATGGCAAAGCTCACAGGAGATTACTTAAATGAATGGAACACAGAGAAGATATTTGAAATACAATATTAAAATCTACAATGATGACAAGCCCACCAGCCACAGCAGCAAAAGACACAGTTATTAATACATGACAGCATCAAGACCTAATACCGTATTGAAAACACAAATGATCAAGCGCTTTCGATCTACAAGAGTGAAAATGATGGTTTGAACCACAGAGATACTGGGCCCGATGCGGTGAGTTCCCGCAATGTTTCCTCCCACAACATGTCCGAAATCTTCTGACCATCGCTCGTGTACATGATAGGGGCGTACCTAGGACATGTTAGTCGTTGCTATGAGATCTCAAGGTGGATCAAGAACTTACGGCTTAATGCTCCAGTCGCTGACGAAGCTGCCGTGACTTTCACGACCCGCAGCAAGCAGTGCATAGATGTAATTGCTAGCACCAACGTGGATAGGACGCCCCAGTCCTCTGAGAAGCATGGATCCGACCCGGTTCAAGAGTCCCCCGTCTTCGTCATTATGGACAAGTCCAGTTCCGTTTGTAAAACCGGGATTATAAACATTGATGATGATGTTTTCAGAGTCGACTTCCTTAGCCAGTCGAGAAATGAGCATCATCAGTAGTAGTTTCGTGCTCGCATAGTGTGGTAGCTCCTCATAAGATGGTGGATTATCGATACTATCGAAGACTGAGGTCGAGGCTGTGAAGGTGCTGGAGTACATGGTATCGGAGCCCACGATGGATAAGACGGGTGGGTGGTCTGATTTATTCTTTTTCCCCTTAGAGATTAAGGTTGGTACGAGTAGTAGTACCATGAACACCGTCGAGAGATAATTGGTTTGGAAGACCAACTCATGGCCTGTCCGCTCCGCACGCCTCAATTCGCTGGCCATCAACCCAGCGTTGAGTATCACATAGTCAAGTCGTTCGAGCTTCTCGCATTCGCGGCAGAAATTAGTGATTGAATCATAGTCGGTCAAATCAACGATGGAGACGGTGATGGTCGAAAGTGGGAATTCCTCTCGGAGTTTTGAAGCCGCGGCCTCGCCCTTGGATCTAGAACGAACGGCGATGACGAGATTCGACAGGCCAAGTTGAAGCAGTTGGCGCCCTGCCTCAAACCCAAGGCCGGCGTTGCCACCTGTGATCACCGCAGTTTGGCCTGCGAGCGAGATGTTATCCGGAAGTGGTTTTGCGCCAACCCACAGCTGTTTGTACAAGGTACAAAGTGTACTTGACTCCCAGTTTGCGGATGACTGTAGGTCAGAAGACATGACGTGACGTTCTGGGATGAAGACTAAGGAGGGAGAAATGTTGAATCCAAGACCCAAGTTGGCAATTCTAGATCAACTTATTGTTTCCAGAGAGGGTCTCGGGGATAAGCCTAAATCCAAGCCCGTCGGAAGGGCATGTTGAAGGCCTGTAGCCTCACCTTGGCAAGCCTTAATTGCCCCATCTGGTGTGTACGCTTCGGAAGTCGGGACGCATGCAATAGCCCGAGAGTTTATGAGCGCGGTGAACGGAGGTAACAAGCTCACAATCTTCCTAACTCCGACGACGGACAGAATACTGGTCCTTATACTGAGCGGCGGCGATAGTATTATATAAGTACTAATACACTATTATATATATATTAATTTTTATTCTTAGTATTATAATAAGATTAAAAATAAAATATACTCTACTCTATAAAAGAATTCTTATATAAATACTTAAAATACTTTTTATAATTTAAAAGATATAAAAAAAAAATTTCTTTTTATATATAAGTTTATTAAAATTAAATACTTTAGTGCCTTTATTTTTAAAATCTATTAGGATTAGAAATAGTTGCATACTTTATTAGCCCCCATCTCACCCTATGGCACTGCATTATAATTAATTGCTTGACCAACTTCCCAGATTATGGTACCAGCTATAGATGATATCCCAAGAAACAGTTTCAATCATTTGGCCATATCTTATCACGTCCCAACCGCCGTAGCTAGCAAGTCTCATTCGAAACATGAGCAATGGGGATTTCCACCTAGATCCGCCCCAACCATTAAGCTCCTACATGATGTGCTGCAATAATGCCCTCTAAGCCGACAAGCCCGGTATCTCATCCTGTCACAAAGTGACAAATGCCTTTCAACAGGTACCGCAACCAAGCTGGGTTATATTCTTTGCCACACATCTTCCCAGGCGGCGAGTAGTTGCATGATCTTGTGAGAAGCCTGTGCCAACCTGTCGGCATGGTCGACTCCAACAAGCCTGCCCTAAGCAACATAATTGCGGACCGGATGCAGTGCCGGATCATGAACTATGTACCGTGATGACCGTGTAAGAAGCCCGCCTCGTTGATGTCTATGCGTACAACGTGGTACTTACGGCCCTTTCCCATAGACTGGCTCCCAGGAATTATAGTCATGGATGAGCGGCCCTCACTGGGACAATATCTCAGAGCTCATAACTCAAAAAACAACCACACCTTCGTAGGGTTGATTGAAGATCAACCTCTCCAACACATCCATCCTTTCCAAGATCTTTGGCCCGCAGGATCAAAAGCCTACCAGTCCATCGATGACTTAATGCACATAGCCCCCACACTGATGCAATATAAACACCTCGACTAACAGGCTTTGTTAGCTAGCGAGACCAAAGGCCTTGGTGATTAAGATTACGTAGAGAGAACGCAGTGACTGTGTGGAGAGAATGCAGTCTTCTTCAAGTCTGGGGTGATGGGCCAAGAGAAGCCGTGTAGGCATAGGAAATCGGGGAGTCTCGCCCTCATAATTCAGCAGGCAGAACAAGCTTGTCGGGGAATGTCGCTTAGACGCCAGTCAAGAATCAATTTCTCCAGAACTAACTGGGTTAGATGTGACGGAAACGAGAAGCGGCCAGAGACTTTCCGTTTAAGCGTGGATGTATGATGGAGTGGATTTGAGAGTGGAGCAGAATCTAGTGGTCCTATAATTGCCATTTCTAGATTATTATGACCGTTTCTCCGTCTTGTCTCAGTGCAAATATGTCAGTGTAATGTTTTCATTAGGTCGGTAGTTAATACATCAATATAAATGATCTGGCAATAGCCGCCGGGCACTCACGAACCAACAAGTTTAGAAGAACACTCCAGAGTTGATAAATGATTGAATGGTATGGGTGCTTCCAGGTTGCAGGTGAACGGTACGTATCTATAGTGACGTTGGACGTAGGGCGTAGGGCGCGCCCTTTCAGAGCGGAAACCGGAGAATGTTCACCAAGAGGCTTCTCAAGCTTCTTTCTCATCTAGTTGTACAAGTAATATGGAGTTAGATGACTGCTAAAGTCCGGAGTTTGATCATTGGTGATTGAACGTTGGCTAGAGGTGTGAAGCTTCGGGGCATTTCGGAGCCCTTCCAATCATCGCTTGCGACAACAAGGGCATGGAAACTATGATTCGTACGACTTGAGCGATACTCCCCGAGAATTCCAGGGAGACTTTACCCGAGGTATCGCCCGTGGGAGGGGAAACGAGGCTCAAGAACTGCTACCGGCTAATGACTGCTGACATTGAATCTTCGAAGCCTGATTTAAGTCTACCAAGTTCTCTTGGATGGTTCTCCTGCGTTTCTTACTGATCCCAGTATACCTTGCGAACCCCAATCACATCCATATCTTTAAGTGCCTGCAGGCCCGCCTTTTCCAACTCAATGCCTGCCACAACCCTACAAGTGAGCTGCCGTTGCGGTGCTGTTTCACAGCAAGTCGATCTAAAGGCTAAAGATGGCCTGGATATTCCACTATCTCTTTGCCATTGCGATACATGCCGACACACTTCGGGGGTTTTATGCACCTCTTACTATCCCATCTTTGCCCCTGACCTCTCTCCGTCCTTGATGGCCTATCATCCCACCGAAACGTCTACACGCTACTTTTGCGCGACGTGCGGGTGCCATCTTTTTCGAGCTATCGAAGCCGGGGGAAAGGGTCTTGATTGGGGAGCCGCAACAGGCGCAGTGTCCTGTCTTTCAGGGCAAAGTTCAAGTCTGGGCAGATTTACATCGCATCAATATGTGTCCGACACCAACGACGGCGGACTTGCCGTTTGGATCAAGAGTTTAGAGGGGAATTTCAAGGGAGAAGAGGCTAAGACACCCAATCCTCAACCGATCAAGCCTGATAGCAAATCTCTCGAAGCTTCTTGCGCTTGTGGCAACGTCAGGTTTCACATCACTCGTCCCAACGATGAAAGTCGTGGGCCACGCCGCAACCTTCCCGACCTCATGTTCCCGGACAAAAACTACAGATGAACATACAAAGCAAAACCCGAATGATGAGAAGTGGTGGATTCGAGGAAACGGCAACAAATATCTCGCCGGAACGTGTGCCTGTCGATCATGCCGCCTCATCTCTGGGTTTGAAGTTCAGACATGGGCCTTTGTTCCCAGGACCAACATCTTTTTCCATGTTCCTGATGCTAATGGAACGGAATCCATCGTCCCGTTGGATTTCACCACTCTCCCTCCTGGAATCTTGAAGAGCTATTCATCATCGCCGAACGTGATGCGTGAGTTTTGTGGAACATGCGGCGCCACCATTTTCTGGCATGAGAAATCCCCCGATGATGTCATTGACATCAGCGTCGGGCTCTTTCGAGCTCCTGATGGGGCGAGGGCTGAGAGTTGGCTTGAATGGTGGCAGGAGAGAGTCAGTTTCTCTGAGGAGGTTAACACTGGAAGAATGGGCCTGGAGGCAAAGGTGGCATCAGAGTTGATCACTGAACTGGAGAATGGGATGAAGGCAGGACATACTTAGTGCTCGACTTCCCTCTAGTTAAGATTCACAGATCCAATGCAGAAGCAGGTAGTGTATATGAGATACTTTGCTTGAACAAAGATGGGCTGTCTTCGGGCGACTTCAGCACGTAACGGGGGTATAGTGCACGTGTGATAAAAGGCCAAATCTCGTGTCAACAACCCGGCAGTGGTTCAGTTGCAACTCTTGTTTTTTATTATTTTGAAGTATTCACACTCAAATTACAAAAACAGTGCCAAAGCTAGCATTTACAAAGGGAAATTTCCGGATGTGGTCCGGATCCAAGGTTGATCAACCGTCAGGGCCCTATTCGCTCCTCAATTACCCGTTCCAACTTTTTTTGAGATTTCTTTTTACACCTTTTTTCCATTATTTGTTTTCCTCATTGGATATTACGTATTGCGTCGTTCACTCAAGCCATCATAGCAAACCAGGTCTTCCGTAAGAGAAGGCCAGTCATCAATTGCCTCCCCAAGACAAAGAAGCGTTCAACAGGTTCCGACGTTGACAGAAGCCTTATCCTCGCGAAGGACATCTCGGAGGGCAAGTCGGTGTACAGCAGTCTTGGTAGTAACGCTGGTAGCGGGCTCCGGTTGCTTGGATGGGGCGTCGATAAGCAGTGGGATGAACTTCTTGACAGCCTGCTTGGTAGGATGCAACGCCACGGGCCCAGTCTTCTGGATGATTCTCTTGATAAAGTCGAAGACGGACTCGTGTTCGACAGTGGCAGAATCGAGTGGAAGCAATTTGAGAGACTGCAGCTTGTGCTCGGAAAGGCTTGCAAGGACCTGGTAGGCGACATCAGCCATGATGGCACGCTGGATCAGAAGGCGGGCGGCCTCCAAATCCGATTGAGTCGAGTTGTCGGCTCGCGACTTTTCCAACAGCTTCGGGACACGTTCGTTGATGGCAGCCTTTCCAGCCTGAGAGACAATTGTCTCAATAGCAAGGATCGCATCTCTCAGAACTGGACCCAGGGAGGAAAAGACTTGCTCTCGGCCAGCCAGGGGGAGGGTTGGTGCAACAAGACCCTTCGCAAAATCCTTGGAACCCTCGCTTCCTGAGAGTCTAATAGCCAAGGGCTTGCGCTTGAGCTTCTTAGACCCCACAGTCTGATCATTGGCATCCTCGGAGTGGTATTCAGCAATATGCTGGACGCGCTCCTTGAGATATGGCAAGATGAGGGTAGCAGCTTGGTCAACCTCGGGCGCGTTGGCAGTCCAGTTCTGTCGCATGTGCTCGACAATCTCGTTCAACTCTGTGGACTGCTCGATCGCCAAGACAGCCTGTAAAGATGCCTCGGCAAGCAGGGCTCTCTCTGAAACACCAGGAAGACGTGTTTTCCCGCCGGTAGAGATTGGCTGAGCACCCACCACATAGCGGAGCAAGGATCCGGCGGTCACGCTGACGAACTGGCCAATATCATCGACAAGGGGAGACTCGATGTCGAGAGTCTTTGCATCGATCTGAGCCACCGTCTTCAGGGTCTCGTAGAATGGATCCGTGGAAGTGTTAGCAGCCGTGGAGGTCCCGGTGTTCACCTCCACCGAGCTGATGTTGACGAAGTCATCGACATCTGACTTCGTTTGAACCGGCACGGACGGGATCTTGAGCTCTGGTTCCTGAGGCGGGATGACCTGAGGCTGGGTGACCTGTGGCTGGGTGACTTCGGGCTGGATGATCTCGGGCTGGGGCTCGGGCTGCTGAACTTGAGGGACCTCAGTCTCGACGCAAGCACCGCTGGAGCCCGAATAGTATCCCGCAGTCGTGGTTGTGGTATTCTCTTTGGACTCGGACACGGTAGGCTCTTCTGGTACAAAATAATCGTTAGAATCCATTGCCTATTGTAGCTCTGACATCACAAACCTTGGATAGGAGCCGTTGGAATGACTTCGGGCTCTGGAAGCCTAACTTGTTCAAGAGCCTTGCAAGTGCAGCCCTTGATTGCAAAGGGCTCAGCGACTTGGATAAAGGCAATGTCTCGCGAGCGCTTCTCCGAGCCATCAATCCACTCAGAAGAGGTCACAACGCGTTGACCATACCGAGGCTGGATCTCAGAGGAGCTACTGGCGTGGTAGCCGATGAAACATTTGACCTGCGTGGCAGCGCCTAGCTGGTACTCGGCATCGTACACGACATCACCGCCGGTGACGATGAGGTCGGGACGGATGAGCCAGCCCGTGCCGATCTTCCAAATGGAATGACCGGTCTGTGTATTCTCGAAGCGCGATTCGATCTTGACGATGGCTGAAAAAACTAAAGTCAACCCAAGTCCTTGCCTGTGTTCGGTTGTCACTTACAACGAGTCATGCCAGCGTCTTGGAGAAGAGTTGCGTCCACGCTGGAGAGTCCATCTTTGTCGGTGAAAGAGTTGGATAGCTTCTGGAACCCGGCGGAAGTGAATCCACTTGAGGTAAAACCAGTAGAGTTGGACTCAGTTGAGGTGAAGGTGGTTGAATCAATGACTGCCTCGACTGGCAGAGCCGAGGCCGGCTGACCAAGGGTCCAGGCAGCTGGGCGACTGGAGACGTTTGCAAACGTTGCAGAAGCCATCTCTCCAGGCTTGAAGATGTTGAGAGAATAGTAAGGAGTGTGTTTTGTATGCTATCTTGGAGAAGATGAGAGATGATGTTGTTGGGTTGGTGTGATTAGCTACCAGCACAAGCCAGATCTCTTATACTTGGATGTCCTCCTTTCTATATCAACCTGGCCTATCAATTGACTGCCGTATAACTGTCCAGATAGAGTAATGTGGCGGCCTTCTGCCCTGAGACACCTCCTGATTGAGCTCGCCATGCTTTGAGAAGCTCTGTGAAATTCCTTCTCGCGGAGACCTCCTCCGGACTCGGGCAGCCTCAATTTGACTCCTACACATCAGATTGATGCTAATAAAGTAATTTTGACCTTTTTTGTCACAAGTATCGAAGCCTGTCTCATGAAACTCTCGAAGTTCGTTCTAGTCCGGGAGAGGGGGTTCTGGGCTTGGCAGCGTAGCATTTACATGCCCAGTCTCACCCTGCTCTGCACTCTCCTCTGTGCCCAGTACATGGCAGACTGGTACGAGAGTAGCTCTCGGTGATCTTACGAGATTCATTCAAGCCTGAAGAGTGTTTCAACGGGTCAAACCATCATCTGCAAGGGTTGCGTCCATGAGTATACGCGATGGCTGAATAAGGCGAACGGCACAGTTTCTGGTTTAGATCAGCAAGCCACCCACCACTCTCTGCTCCAAAGTCTTCCTTGGAGGACATCTCAAGCCTTCTTTGTCTTAAAACAGACCTCAGCCGTTGTAAAAAGGGGGATAGTTGCGGCATTAGAGGATCCGTGTTCTCTCAGCCGTGCCACTTGCGAGATGGGAGATATGTGACTGTGTTGAATTTGACTACTGCATCGAATGTTCATGTTATGGACTCAACTGCTCTCAACAGTGTATTGTTATTTCCAGGTAGCTTAGTGTTGAACACAATAGACCACCATGTCATACGGCAAAAGTAGAAGATACCTTCGAACAGGTACCGTAGCAATTGGTCATTCTATGCTGCTCAACACTTGGTCTCTTCTTGAGGCGACTAACCAAAATGGTTACGCAAGCCTCTCCCCCTTCAGGTAGATTGTGTTGCCAATATCACAGCAACAGAAAAGCCGCCTCCGTTCATGGCTTTTTCTTCACATACTCGTGAAAGAGCGCTTGACATGATCATAACCCAATAAGCAAATAGAAGCATTCTAGTAAAGTCTATAGCGGTCAGATGGTCAATTGAGACACAGCATACCATTATGGATGTTCAGCACGCCATATTAACTTGTGCCCTTCGTGTTGTGTATCCTTGATGCATGGCGTTGAGATGCCAATGGCTGGGCCAGAGGTGAACCCTGTCAATGTCCGATGCCATGCATAGTCACATATCAATAGATTGCAACAACGACAACTGGGCTGCCGCCTCAGAAGAAGCCCTGGTCTATTTTGGTCAGCAGATATTCCAGCTCATCAACGGGGAACTATTGAGCGGGGTTAGTGTCGCCCTTTTCACCCAATTTAGTTGGATAGACACCGTCATGAGAAGCATCAGCCAGCCACAGCGGTTACCCGTTACCGGGTGTTCAACCTAAAGGAACAATTGTGAGCTGTGCGCCTGCATTCCAGAGACATCCGTGGTCAATAGTGCCCCCAGATCAGCTTGCCACACGACGAGCATGGCAGTTCGAGGCGCCAAGCCACGGCACAGGCCGTTTCTTGGCAGGTGATGTGGCTTGAAACATTAAAGTCTAGGCCTGTGATCGACGGGCGCCTCTTGCAGGCGTGGCGAGCTGGGAACTCCCATTCCAAGAATGAAGGGCTCATAGTGACGTTGCGCAATGTGATGAGGAGGTTGTTCAGCCAAAGGACTTCTAAGCTCAGTAGAATGCGTATTTGTATTTGCGTCTGTAAACTGCTGAGAAGATTGAAAGAGATCCCTTGCATTGCTCAGAACAAGTGAAACATTGAATCAATCGGTGTATATAAACCTCACCACCTCCAGCATAAATCTCTTCCTACAACAAAGTCATCCAGTCCTCTACCTACTATTAAGCTCATCTCTTCAACTCTTCTCTCATCATCCAAATCTTCACAATGTCTTACCCCACGAAAGGTGATATTCTCATCATCCCTGCCTATACTGCAGAATCCGAGATAGCGGCCGTGGAAATTCAGTGGTCTCAATCTTTCCGCACCCGCAGCGCCCACTACTATGTCGTCCGAGCCGAGAATCAGTCCAAGGGCAATGCCGATGTCCTTCTTTTCGTCCAGGACCGTTTCTACAAAGACGAAGGCAGTAACGACTACATTGGCAAGATTGCTAGGAGGGAAGGCAGTAAGTTGCATAGCCTGATAAATCTCTCTGTGAGGGCATTTTGACTGATGCACTGCATAGACTCTTGGATTGTTAGTATCAACGACCGTTTCCAGTACGGGCAGAAGAACAAGGCCGGCGAGGGCCGCTGGGTTGCTCTCCATGACAAGGACAACAAGCCATACCAGGTAAGCAGCGCTTCTGTGTGTGGTGGCCCAGGACAACTTGCTAACAGTGATAGCACCGCTTCATGGTTACCACCATCCAGGGTCAAGTTGCCGAGTGGGCCAAGGTCCTCGCGAAGCAGTTCGGTGCTGGAGAGATTGCGGATGCCGTCAGCAAGTTGGGTAACAGTTTTATCGGTGATTACCTTCACACTTTCTAATCGCCTTACGCAACTGGGCTGTGTGAGAAATTCCTCTTGCTAGGAAAGGTTAGGTCTAGGAGGCTTGCCTGCTCGGCACTCCAGTTAGCTCAAGTAATGTCCCAGAACTTGAACATTTTTTATAACATTCGTGGCCACGAAGATGTTGCAGTAAAAGCCTCGATAGCCAGTGGTGCGACTGTTGAGTTGAGTAGTGGTGCAAGCGGAACTTCATTGAACACAAGTCCAGGGCATTTGACGATCCAACGAAGCGGAGAATCCTAGTATGGAGGCATTTCCAGATACCTTATGTTGCCCATTCAGCTGGGTCATGCTACACAACACTACGACATACCTACCCGCGTGAAGGGGGGGGGGGGGTCAGGATAGAATAGCATAAGACTTACTTCACACTGTTAGGTCAACATCCTGACCTAATGATAAGAAATTAACATAATATTATATTATAATAACTCTTGGGTAATTAGAATAGAATTAGGGTGTAATAATAGACTCTTAAGAACAGAATTATATTATTATCGTCATAAACTTGTCTCTTTAGCATCTATTTTTCCTTAGCCTTACGCAGGTCTCTTCAATTTGCCGACTTGACGAAATGGTGCGAACAGATTGACCTGAACCCCCCATCATACCGTCCCTATAGTTCATATTGGCCGTGCGCCCTCTAATCTGGAACCATTGGTACGCATCCCTCATCTTCTTGCCACCTGTCAGCACCCGTCCTCCCTGCTCAGACACCCTGAGCTCTTCCTTACTCTCCTTGACAGGGTCCATCGTAGTGATATCTCCAATCACAAACAGAAAGTCGGCATGGCGGGTTACGCCAACATTGAACCGCCGAGCATCTTTGACGAATCTTGGGCCGGACTCCTAGATAACCGTAGTCAAGAAGATGGCCATATCTGCCTCCTTGCCCTGGAAAGACTCGGCGGTGCTGACCTGGACATTGGAAAGGCCCTTGTAAAGGGCCGAGTCCTTAGTGCTCTTATCCAGCCGCTGCCGTATAAGGCTCTCGAGGTAGGCCTTGGTAACCCTGTAGGGTGAAACAACCACAAACTTGGTCCCATGGGCCTTGATCAGCGTTTCCATCAGCGCCAACGCGATCTCGGCCTGCCCATAGTTGACACGCGAAGTGCCGATTGTTCTCACTGCCGTATGGAGGCAGTTGATGAAGACAGGCCAGATCTTTCCCGTTGGAGAGGGCTTGATCCCAGGGAACTGCCGACGCACCCAGCTTTCGAGTTGAGAAGCACCGGGTCGTTTGCTGACAGCACATTGGTCGCCGTATTCAAACTTGTCGCCGAGCTCTGGGTAGAAGATCTCCCTTGCCAGATCGAAGTCCCCATTGACGATGCGGTTCTGCCGCTGCGAGCTCCAGCATGGCCATTGTATGCGCATTAGGCGCTCCAGAACCTAGATCTCTTGGTGCTTATCGAAAAAGTTGAGGGGGCCGCCTGTCCAGCTCTTCTGCCCAAGGGTCATCACGCAAGGCGGCAGCTGTCGAACATCGCCAGCAAGAACGAGAGGTCTCCCGTCGAACCAAGGGACCAATGCTTCAGGCATCGAGATGGCGCCGGCTTCATCAAGGAACGTGGACTGCGCCTTGTCCCGTGACCAGTCTGCAGGAATGTCCTTGGTAGATGCGTGCGTAGTGTAACACACGACATCAGCGACCTCCAAGATCCGGGTCGCAAGGTCTCTGAAAGCCTGGCTATGGGCAATAGTCCATCCCTTTCGGTTGTGGAGGATATCCTTGAGGTTCATGATCTTGGTATCCTTCTCCACGTCCTTGGCCAACTTGTCATATACAGTGGATGTTCCCAGTTGTCATGAGTTACATCAACTGGTCCTCCCCCCAGGGCGTGGGCCTTGCCTCGTAGTTCGTAGACCTTCCACGAGAATCCTCGGACAACAACCGGCATTGGCTCCTTCACTTTTCCGTAGGCGAGGGAAGCAAGCTTGTTCACACGGACTGCAATATTGCCGGCAGCAGTGGGGATGGTTGTACATACGATCACAGGCCCTACACCCATCGCAAGCAGGATTGTCGTGGCCATCAAGTCAGTTTTACCAGAACCAGCAAAGCCAACAATCGGCGGGATGTGAATGGGAACCTTGTGAAGGACACCCATGAAGGCTGCCCTGTCCTTTTCGTTGGCTCCGTCAAGGATTGCCCTCTGCAAGCTCTCACGGTGTCGGCCAAGAAAGCTGATGTGGCGAATTGGTGTGAAGGCATCCGTCGCAAGTGAAGCCAGATATTGCCCTTGAGCCACGTCTCGTTGCAAGGCCCTCTTTGCATTGACTTTTTGGACCTTCAACAGTTGCTCCTTAGTGAGTCTCTCTCCGATCTTAGACATTTTTACCGGGCTCTGCCATGGAGGCGGAGGCTTGGCGAAGGAGTTTGATCTCAGCTCTCGGCAAATTCGAACCAAAGACAGCGGGATCGACCTTGGTCATGGGGGTGTTGGCGACGGAGACCAAGATGAACACTCAGTCAATTGCCGCAAGTCTCGGAACAGCTGTGACCTCTTGCTTTAGGAAGACGAGGTAGACCATAGATGGAACCCTTCTCTCCCTCAGACCAGGAGTCAACGGCCTTGACTTTCTTGAGACGGGTCAGGTTCTTCGCGAGTAAAAATGGACTCAATATGTCCTGAACTTGGCCAGCAAGTATATTATATATAATTCTATATCAAGTAGTACTTGTATTATACTAAATTATCATAACTTACTCCTACTAGTACTCTAAGATTTGTCTTATTTATACCATTTATAATCTCATAGTTATATGAACTTCCTAGTAATCCTCATCCACCACACATCCTAAACTAGTATCATCCGACCGGGCGTGGCCGACGGCCCATACCTTTCGGCTCTCGATTGCGTTCTTAAGCTCAGATCCTTCAGTACCTAGAGACAGTGCCGGCCTCCCAACGTCACTAACAATGACATTCATCGACTACCCAGATAGCTTGCCCCGGCTTAATCTTAAGACTATAGTCTCGAATGATCCGACAACGTCCGCAAGCTACTTTAGGCCAAATATAGAAAACCCCCCCCCCAACGGCTTTGAACCACCAGATCAACATCAGGCTCGAGCCTCAGACCATCCGCCCTATGATAGGGGAGTTCCGATACAAGGGACTTCGGCTCATCTTCACGCTTCAGTATCTGTCCAGGTCAAGAAACACGATCGATAACGCAAAATGAGCATCACTTCTCGCTGGGATTCGGCTACCCAATCTCCGTTCCAAACGATTCTGCCAATTATCTAGCCAAAAGAACTTGTGCCATATATGCCTATACTTGAAGGGGTATGTAGACCAAGAACAGGTGATTGAGCTAGTCTATAGATCCCATCAAGTAGTCATGTCCCTAGCTTTGCACATGAAACGGAAGGGGATTCATCAGCAATACCCACAGTCCTCCTCTACAGTGCCCATTTGAACAGAGGACTCTTCTCTCCCATATTCATCAACTCTCCATCAGTGTACCTCTCGTGGATCTCATCCTCAGACATCTGAGCCTTCTTGGCATTATCTCGCTTGAGTAGGAACTCCAACAGAGTCGCCGCGATGATGCCAGCAAGTCCAAAGGCAAGGGATGTACCATAACCGGTGGGGTATCGCGGAGCCTCTCGATCAAGGTAGATATATGATCCAATAAGACCACCAATGTTGCCAACACAAACAAGAAGACCAATGTTGACGGATCGCTTGGCTGGATCGGGAGTGTTGGCGACATTCCAGGCGTTGACACCAGGCAGGATGGGATACATGCTGTCACCTCGTTAGAATTCATACTTCATAGTAAAAAGAAAGAGACTCACCCAAAGCATGCCAGGCAAACAGCAAAGTAGCAAGCAGCAATACTATTCTCGACATCCCCAGACTTGGCAAAGAGAATGATGAAGGCTGTGACAAGACAGCACTGAGGGCCGAGAATGAAGGGGTATCGCCAGGAATACTTGTCGGCAAAGATTGCAAACACGTAGGCCGAGATGGCTCCCACAGCATACGGAGGAATCGTCATCAGCTGAGCGTGGGAAGAAGTGTAGCCCATTCCCTTGAGAAAACTGGGCATGGTGAACTTCATGGCGTAGTTGGGCACAGCGTTGGACCAGTTGGCGAAGAATAGTAGCCAGATCTTGTAATCAAACAAGATATCCTTGAAAATCGCCCAGTTGAAGTGGCTATTGTCATCCTTGTAGTCTCCTGGCATGGTGGCACGGCGGCTAAGTTGGCGGAGCTCAAGGTATCGGATCTCGTCGGCGTCGAGCCATCGTGTGGACAGGGCAGGCGAGTCGCAGAGGAGGAAGACGCACATGATGGCGACTATAACGGTGAATAGACCTTCGATGATAAAGATCCAACGCCAGCCCTCGAGACCTGTCATGCCGTCCATCTTGGCGATGGCGAACGCAAGAAGGCCGGAAAAAGGCTCCACCAGTAGCAGCAGATGTATAAAGAATCGCGATTCGGACTTGGGTCTCGTTGGGAAGATACCAGTTGGAGATGATAAGGATTGCGCCGGGGAGGAAACTTGCTCTATCCAGAAGTTAGTTGAGTAGCCTTGTGCCGTGGATGGTTGACTTACTCAAAGATACCGAGCAGGAAGCGAATAGCCAGGAGACCACCATAGTTCTGAACGATTCCAGTCAAAGTCATGATGGTACCCCAGGCAAAGACAATTCCTCCCATATACCAGGACGGTCGCTTGAACCTGTGAAGCAACATGTTTGAGGGAACCTCTGCAAGAGATTAGTACAAATGCCCTTATGCTTCTGATCCATCGACAAACTCACCACACAGAACGAAAGGGATAAAGAAGATGGCCACGACAATGTTGTACTGGATGCCCTTCAACTCCAAATCTTCAGTCATTCCCTCAATCTTGGCATTTCCTACCACCAGTTAGCAACACAGCCACAACACGACTCAAGATACTCACCAATGTTGGTCTTATCCAAGTACGCGATAAGATACAGCAGCACCAGCATTGGAACCAATCTCAACTGCAGACTGTTAACCAGCGACTTCAAAACAGTAGTGAGCGATCAACCTACATCAACTTTGCGGATGATGGCCTTCTTGCGATCTTCCGGGAAGGTCCTGAGAAAGTCAAAGTCTCCTTCCGAGAGACCACCCCTTTGGTGCTCGCTATGCATGATGCCAGACTTTTCGTGCGAGACACGCTCGACATCAACCTGGGTAGCCATGATTAAGTTTCATAGACTTGAAAAAAATGTGAAGAAGTGTTCGGCAGTAGAGCCTGGAGGTGAAAGAGCTAGGACGGGGGGCAGCCTGATCGATCTTTATAACAGGGTGATCTCAGATATCCCTGCTTTCACCTTGCAAACTAACCACCAGAGACGAAATGAGACCACTAGCACTTTGCAAAGTCTGGACTCGTCCGAGTTCCCCAGAATTTCTTGACTCCAAGTGCGGAGAGCCGTATCCGGGGAAAGGCGGGGGGGGATGGGTCGACCCCGATGCTCGGGCAACTAACTTTTGGTAAGGTCTGCTAGTCTAGGGCGTGATCCAAGACTTTCACCGACGTGGAGGTTGGTTGCCGCTTGTTGGCGCCGTCCCGAGGTACATGGAGGCAAGAATCCGGGAATCCGAGGGGTGTTTCCGAGAGACTTAATCGGACTCCTTCCGGAAATGTCTTCTTGGCGCGAATGGTGGCAAGATTGTCCTCAGCAATGGCTTCACTTTCACCTTGGATTCCGGGTCTCTTCGGAGAAGATGAGAGACTTTGAACATGATCGGCCTTGTGTTCAGAGGCCGAGTCGCGAGCTCCTCTCGAGACATTCATTATAAAAAGAAGGCATTCAAACTCGAAAGTAACCATCTCACAACTCATCATCACAAGCATCATCACAACAACTCCATCTACATCTCAAAAAACACCCTCATCTTTCTCCACAAAAACATCTCCAACTTGCCCATCATGTCTATCGATCTCAAGGGTCTCACTCCTGCCCCTGTCACCCCCTTCACCAAGGACGGGCGGGTCGACTACGACGCCATCCAGCGACTTGGCGCCTGGCTCGGAAGCATCGACGGCGTTAAGGGCCTCGTGGTGCTTGGACACGCCGGAGAAGGTACTTTCCTGACCCAGCAGGAGCAGGTCGACGTCATCAAGGCCTTTGTCAAGTCGGTCAACAACAAGATTCCCATCATCGCCGGCATCACCGGTGAGGGCACTGAAGTTGCTGCCCTCGAGGCCAAGCGTGCCAAGGAAGCTGGCGCCCAGGCTGGTCTTCTGTACCCCTCTCATGGCTGGCTTCGATTTGGTTACCAGCCTGGTGCTCCTCAGGACCGCTACAAGGTTGTCTATGAGGTTTCCAAGCTTCCTCTGATTCTCTTCCAATATCCCGACAATACCAAGGCCACCTACAACCTCCAGACTCTTCTCGACATTGCCGCTCTCCCTGGTGTCATCGCCATGAAGAACGGTGTCAGAAACATGCGCCGCTGGGACACTGAGATCCCTGTCTTCCGACGCGAGCGCCCCAACGTTCCCGTCCTCACCTGCCACGACGAGTACCTTCTCCACACTGCTTTTGACGTGGATGGTATGCTCGTCGGATACGGAAACATTGCCCCTGAGCCCCTCATCGAGCTCATCAAGGCTGGCAAGGCTAAGGATTACAAGAGGGCACGTGAGATCCACGATCAGCTCCTCCCTGTCACCAAGGCTGTCTACCACCGCGGCTCGCATATGGAGGGTACCGTCGCCCTTAAGCATGCGCTCGTTGCCCGGGGAATTCTGTCACATGCCACCGTGCGATCTCCCCTGCTGCCTCTGCCGGATGGTGCTGAGGAGGAGATCCACGCTGCCATCTCATCAGCATCTCTCAGCAAGGTTGCTTAGATAGGATCGATATAGAGTGAGCAATAGACATTTCGCATTTGTTATTAAAATTAGGCACAAGGTCGTGACTTCTATTGAATTCGATGCTATGGCAGGATCTGATCAGTGAAAGGAGCCCAGAGTGCCTCGCAGACAATTCATTTCGGAGATCATAATTTACATGCACTGTGGCACTTAACAAGACCAGATTACTGGGTCATCTCCGATCTACATTGCGTAGCGCTTATTCCTTTGCTTTTGTCAAGTTCTAGAGTCAATCGCTTGTTTCTATGGTGCAGTGTGGTTCGCAGCGAGACCTCTCGCCTTCGAAAGGGGGTTTCTCTGCCTCGAGAGACTCGGAAGCCATTTCATCATCACATTCGAACCAAGGGCAATAGGTTATTTTCTCAATAATTCAGGCAAAATAATATGCAAAGATATCGTGATATTGTAATTAAGAGCTCGATCATAAGGTATCGCAGACCTCGACCTCGTGACACCATCTCATCATTTGGGTGGTTTGACTACAGCCTTCACATCTTGGCTTCATACTTTTACAAACAAACTCACATTAAACCAGTAGAAATGAGCTTCGAGTCAGCTCACTCTACCCTGCACTGAGTCGGTTCATATGCAGGAAGCCATTGATGATGGTGTCGACTCTCCCCCTCACCGGAAACTAGTGCCGATGTCGCCCCCGCGTTTCCAAACTAGTGGAGAGCCATCTGTATAAAGTACGGGTCTCGCCCACGTTTCCGGACACCCATGCCTACTCCACTTCTCCAGTCTGCGAGATGCTCACCAAGTTCTCCGGCCTCCGTAACCCGGAAACGCCACGATGCCGACCCCCAGCTCTATCACGGCTTCCACTCCTCTTTCCGACACCTCATCCATTGCTGGGACAAAACGACCTCTACCAAAATCACCAGAAACGCGTCGTGATTCCGACAATCGTCGGAAGGCCCCCAAGACCAGACGAGCATGCGATCACTGCAAGATCAAAAAGCTCAAATGCACCGGCACATTACCTTGCGATGGATGTTCCAAGAAGAATATCGATTGCCATTATGACTCTCAGTACCGGAGAGGGAGGCCACCGACTCCTCCTGTGTTGCCGCGACCTGACATGTATATGAGTCCGGAGAGCAGGTGAGTCTAAGCTACGCGTACCAAAGGCCGTAGACTAACCTTTCAGTCACCAACAGAACGCATTCTTCGCAGACGAAACCTTGACCTCGCGCGCCACTTCTCAAGGCCCTCCAGGGCTAGAGACGGCCGAAATCGAAGGCCAATTCTTCGATCCGACTTCAAACCTCACCTTCATCCACCGAGCGTGGAAAAGACTCGCTCTCCAAACACAACAGGCAGAACCTGGTGTCTTGACCGGATCCGAGAACCTACAACCGCTCATATCAGCCGGAGACAAGCCTTTCAGCACGAGTAACGAAGGCGGCCTTATGTTTGTCGACCAAGCAGCAGCCTACGAACTCTTCAAGTTCTACTTCGATAACTGTGTTGTGACATATCGTGTCTTGAACCAACAATACTGCCACTCCTGGCTTGGGCATGTCTTGAGCAATGTCCACAACGGCCAACCACTTGAACTTGGCCTTGGCCATGCAAAGGCGGCAATCGTTGTGAATATCTTGGCTATTGCGAGCCTTCGCCAGCACAAGATATCTGAGACGTTCTCTCCCGATGACGGAACCTCCTTTCCGCTGCAGCAAAGCGAACGATACTTTCTCTCAGCGTCGGACCTCACTGCCAGAGAAACTGGGCTACCTCGGGTGGAATCAGCCCAGGCGAGAATCCTACAGGTGCTGTATCTACTCCAAACTTCGCGTATGAACCAGGCCTGGTATGTATTCGGTAACACGGTACCTATCGTGTCGGCGCTAGGTCTGCATCGCAAATCTCACCGATATCGCAACGGGGGTCGTCCACAGATGGATTACATCCTGTCCGAATGTCGAAAGAGGACTTTTTGGGTTGTTTACACTATCGACAAATACCTTGCCGTGGTGTTCGGCCGGCCTAGGTTCTATCACGATAATGATATCGATCAAGAATACCCTGACAGAGTCAACGATGAGGACATGACTCCCCAGGGGCCATCTCAGTCAGAACCAGCGATGGATTGTCATATCGATTCTCTCATCTTCCATGCAAGGTATGTATACCATGTGCAAGGCGGCTCTTGAAAGATGCTGACTAGACAACAGAATTGCTGCAATCATCGAGAACGTATCTCGAGAAGTCTACTCCATCAAGAAAATGCGCACAGAAGAGCGTCTCGCATCAGCACAGAGCTTCACCGAGAAACTACACGAATGGCGACAAGCCCTACCCCCTCATCTCGGAACCGTTCGACCCTCGAGCCTCATACCAGCATTCTCCAGACAAGTCACGGCTCTGAAGCTGGCATATTGTCACGCGATCATGCACACTACTCGTCCTTTCCTATTGGATCATTCCGAAAATGCCAGTCCGGCGTTAGAGGCTTGTGTGACAGAGTGTATCGGCGCCGCGAAACTGGCTCTTGAGATTGTTGATCGAATGTTCTCCGAGGCGACGACTGTAATTCATTTCCTGTGGTGGATGCCTTACGTGACTTTCTGCGCGTTGGCTGTTGTGTACGTCTGGGAGATCCAACAGAAATCAGGAATTTCTGTGAGTAATGACAATGTCTCGCTTTTTGCCTTGGCCGAACGATGCCAGAGTCATCTCGCCAAAGCAATGTCATCCGATTCCGCAAGTCGAAGGTACAGCATTATCATCGAAGAGCTACGGCAAGAAGCGAGGCACAGTCCTTCCCAGAGCTCCATGAGAGCAGTGCAAACCCAACAAGAAGCTTTGATGACGAGTGGTGATGACGAGCATGGATCAAGTTCAATGCTCGACAATGAACTTGGTTCAATGTTTGGCGATCAGGGTGAATCTACGACCAGCTTTCAGTCCATGTTGAACGCACTGAGTCAGTGGCAGCCAACAGATTGGCTAGATCTCGACTCTTCGGTGAGTGTCTTCTTGATTGAGCCGGGGATAATTGCTAACCTAGCAAAGGCTTTTAGTTTTTTCTCACAACTGGAGGACTCCATGATCTACTGAGGGACCTGGTTGTGGAAACTACTTCAGTCGGGGCATATCACGATGACTCGTTTAGCATCTTGGTGTCAATTAATTGCCCTTCTCTCGCCAATTGAACACAGATGGAGAGCATGTTCCTTGACCCCTTTTTTAAGGGGGGGGCAGGCATGTTGAGCCACATCCAACAGAGGACAGGGACGTGGCGCAGATGTTCCACGCCACAACTCCTGAAGGAGGCCCATCTGCATCATTCGCCAGTCTATTCCCTCTCGGCTTTTACCGCGAAGGATCCATAGTGACCTTGGCTACATTCATGTTATTAAGAACCCAAAATCCGACCATGGTATCAACTCCGAGCATGTAGACACTATGTGATCCCAGTGAACCGATACTCTTGTATTGCTAGAGCGCTATCTCGAATAGCAATCATCCTGGTGCGGTCCCGCTAGCGCCCCATCGCCCCCCAAGCGGCCGAAGGCGGGCACTAATTGGTTGAGACCCCTGTCGAGCGCGCGATGAGACAAGCAAATATTATCTGCAAAGCATGGTAGCGAGCCCTTCGTCAATTGACATTTCAGCCGAAAGACCACCCAGTGATCAGAAGGGAGACAGCACATGCATGTTGGGTTCCCGGGGTCGCGTTTGTGGTGATCTGGTCTCTAGGGTAGATGGACTTGGGATGAAGCCTGGACTTGAGAAATGAATTCTTGCTTTAGGGAACACGCCGACAAGTCGCTCTGTTTTACATATTGTGTTTTTGTGTTAGGACTGAAATAACTCCACGAGAAAAACGTATATCAAAATTACTCTCTAGGTGCGCTTAGTCGTGTGTTGTTGTTTTTAATCTTGCATTTGCTCAATCTTGGCGCTGAGAAACCCACATGCCCATGGCAAGGCTATGGAACTAATAGCGCACTATCAGTCATACTATTAAATTAGGGTTTTGCATGTTAGTGGCTTATGATAAATCTAGCTGGACGGGACCGCTAACCGCAATTAGATTAGGGCACTTCCTAGTTGCCTGAGGCTGCTTGGCAGTCGATGGCCAGCCATGCCTGCACGGGCTCCCCATGATCGGCAACCAAATTGCGCTGAAGGCCCTAAGTGCGCTAAATTATAGGTCTCAATTGCGCTGAAGAAGGCAGCTTACAGCGGCTTCAATAACAGCCCGCCTGCAACAGCCTGGTTACAACGGCTTGCAACGGCTTGCAAACCTAGGCAGCTTACAAAATGGCTGGCTGTGGCTAAGTGTGGCTACTGTACGGTGGTTAGCCTGTAAGCTAGCTTTTGATTGGCTAGAAATGAAGCTTAAGTAATCAAATCTTATCTACAGGGAACCTGTACAGGCACGCGGCGTGATTATAAA
>NKCK01000286.1:0-44452 GCA_003946995.1 Fusarium oligoseptatum
GGGGGTGTCGGCGATCATTGAGAGAGAGGGCACACACACACGCAGGGCACATCTCCCTCCCCCAATGGATGGCATCAATTGATTGATTGCATGCAATGCAACCTTGGTTTAAGGCAGAGGACAGACATTTCCTGCAGGAGAAATAAGCAGGGGTTTTTCTTTCTTTGATTTCATTGTTTCTTGAAATAGATTTCATGTAGGGCATTTGAAAAAGTGAGAATAGAGGGAATTCAATAGTTGATCAATTAATCCATCGCTCACTCACTCATCACCACTCTCACTCACTCACTCACTGATCAATTTTCACTCACCTTTACTCACGAATACTACCATAAGAATTCACTCAAACCCACCAAAAATGTCACATCATTCTCGTAAAACTCAAAAATCCTCCTCCACCACCACCACCACCATCGGATCGCCGCCTTGCCTCGCCTCTCTCTCTCTGACTCCCCTTCCCATACATCCATACTAACGTAGGTACACCCGTATATAGTTCAGACCGTCGAGCGCCCTGGGGTCTCGAGTGGCTTCGGGCATGCAAGGCAACATGAACCAAGAAGGCGCGCCAGTCCCCTCTCCCCTCCTCCCCCCGTTTACTATTCCCATCGGCGTCACCACCCATCGTCCGACGTTCCTGAGTAAAAAAAACTCTTTTTTGTCTCCTTCATGCCCATGCTTTTTTGATAGATAGCAAAAACATGTCAGAGGACACGGTTGCTGCGTAGAATGATCATCCTTTTTTGTCCCTCTCCCAGTAGACAAAGGGCGTAAATCAACTACCGTGACAAGAGAGTCGCTCCGTCAATGGAATGCTCTCTCATAGTCTCGTACATTCCTCCCGCTGTCGCACCCAAATCCGCTCCCCCCAAGTAGCAACGGTCGTTGCTACGCCAGAGCAGAGTGTGAATTCGTAGCTCTCTTCCTTCTCTTTGCTCTTGTCGTTATCGTTGTCGTCGTCGCCCCTCTCTCCTGATCCCCAACTTCATCACCGTCCACCAGTCTGCCCAGCAACAACAACAAAGACATCAAACAAGCTCTCTCCCTCCGTCCTTGTTTTGATCTTCCTCCCCTCGTGTCTCGCCGGTTCCTCTGGCGCCCGTTGTAATACGCCGTCCGTTGCCCTGGCTCATCCCATCCATTTGCTCCATCGACTTGACTTTGGCCAACCTGGTACCTATCATTTTTCGCCCACACACGCCGCCTCGTTCGCTTCCCGGCCGAGTTCTGTGTTGCTCGTCTCGAACTCTGTTTTCCTCTCTCCTGACTGGCTCTCGCCTCTCGCCTCTCTCTCTCTCTTCCCGCTCTCTTCTCACTCTCACTCAAGAATCTCTTCTCATCCTGTTTGCCATCTTTTTGGCTCTCACCCTCATTCATTCATGCCACCAACTTCAACCTCAACTTCGACACCCTCGTCGCGTCCAACAACTCTCTTAGCCAGCCCTAGGTGACTCGCTTGGCTGACTCCTCCCCCATTGCCTCCTAATCCGCCCGCTTCCACCAGCCCGGAGGATCAGCCGAGTACGATACCAATGGCTTCCTGGACCCTACCCTACCGGGTTGAGGCCGTCGACCGCGAACCGGGCTTCTACTGGCAGGATCTCGACGATGGTCCCAACGATGGTTCCAACGACTTCTTTGGTCAGTTTATCAACTTCGATACCGACATCCCTTCCTCCATGGCCGATCCTCACGGTCCCGATCCTGCCGTGCCCACTTTGCCAGGCAGCATCATCGACCATCACGCCGAGTCCACAGCCTCATCCGGCGTGTCAACAACTGAAGATGAGTTCGACTTCTTCTCTTGTAGTTCCCAGGTCGACGCGACCATGCCATCTCAGCCCAGCTCAACTACTGCGCCCGCCCTCTCTCATGAGATTGATCCCCGGAGTCTCGCGCTTGCGAGCAGTGATGACTTCACCACCGATAGGCCCTCCCAGGTACCACGGGTCTCCATGTCCGACCCAGCGCTGCCTCGAGTGGAAGGCATCTCACTACAGGGCTCGCCTGTGAAGCGAGAACCCGCCTCACAGCCCTCTTCACCGACGCCGCCCAACACCAACGTGAGGAAGCCCAACAAGTTTGTCGAGGCGCTCTCATCCACCATCCGTAAGGCCGGCAAGCTTCGCAAGACCAAGAAGCCCATCGTCATGGATCGCTCAGCCTCCCCGACCATGGACAACCCGCCACGAGCCTTGAGGCTTCAGCATCACGAGTACGGCAACGGTAACGACGCGTTCCCACCCTCTCCCACTGGGAGGCCGGACAACGCCCACTTCGTCCATGGAATCCTCGATGATCCCTTCAACGAGATACCCGCGCCGCCCCCGGCCGACTCACTCCGGTTCTTCAGCAATAACGGACTCCACACGCCGGTCGAGTCTCCGGGCATCAAGCCGGAGCATGGCAACTTCCCCCCCGAGATCGGCCGGACAAGCACATCAAGCGGCCTGGCAACACCACCAGCAACCACATCCCCACCCACACCCGCACCAACAGCAGCCTCCTCAGGGGCACTCGCACCCTGTCGTCGTGACGGGATCCGCGCCAGAGTCATGGGCGGCACACGAGTACATGGCCCAGAACCCTCACCAGAGCGGGTGGTGGGACCTGAACCTGATCAGTCAGAACGGCGAGTACATCGTGGTCGATCCGCAGCAGCAGAAGAACGCAAACCTCAACCTGGCCATGCACGCTCAGCACGCCGAGCTGCCGTACGAGTATCAGGTCCACGACCCCAACGCCCCAGGGCTCATGATCCATATGCCTCAGCCCCGAGCAGCCCCAGCTGCCGTCCACGATCTCACACTCAACGCGCAGACCTACCTTCCTCCTCCACCTCCGATCCCACTGACGAACGCAACCTCTGAGCGTCATCGGCCACCGAGAGCCCCTTCATCCGGTGCCCGACACCTCTCGTGCTCACCGATCCGCAAGACCCGTCAACCATCCGCATCTCCCACACCAGCAACAGCGCACTCGCGCCACAGCTCAAACGGATCAGTGACATCAGCACGCAGTGCCTCAGGGCGAGGCATAGTACCCGGGACTCCGACGGCGATGCGCAAGCAGCGACGATCACGGGAGCCCAGCGGTGGCAGCGTAGGCGGGGGAGGTGAGATTGGCTTCGTCAACTTTACGCCCAACGACGGCAGCATCCTCATGACGGGCGTGGCTCCAAGTGGCAGCTCCAAGACCAAAGCACGGCGAGAGCGTGAGGCCATGGAGCGACGGCGACGGCTGAGCGAAGCGGCCATGAAGGCAGTTCAAGCGGCGGGCGGCGATGTCGACAAGTTGATGGAGCAAGGCTTTGCCTTTTAGCGATGAGAGTTCCTCAACGGGTCGAGTCGGTTCCTGCATGGTGATCGACGTGGCTGCCGCCACTAATTATTCCTTCGGCACTCAAGTTAGAGCTCAAGGACATCCAAGAGACATAGAAATGAGAAAGTGAGAGACGACAAGACGCAATCAAATCAAATGCAGTCAATGCTCACGCATGATCAAAGTCGAGAAGAAGGTTGGTTTGAAAGGCGCAAGAGTGGCAGGGCAGGGCAGGGCAAATCAAATGCAAGGCAGGGGTTGGGCGGTGAAACAATTTGCGACAGCTTCCATTACGAACAAACGGGAAATGGCGGGGGGCGTTAAACATCCAATCCATCCATCACGAACCACAAACAAAATTACCACCTCAATCTCACTAGGTACTAGAGAGAGGGGGGGGGGACCGACACACCGATATTATCTTCCTTTGTCCTCTTCTTCTTCTTCTTCTTCTTTTTCTTTCATCTCTCTTTCATATTATCCCTCTTCTACTCTCCTGCTTCTCTCAAATATCAACTTTATCAGAAGCATCACACCCTCTCTCACCTCTAGTCCTCCTCCTATTACGTTTCCTTTATCCTTCCATTGCAACACAATCCACACCCTCCCTCTATGGGATCAATTCAACATTTTCCTTTTCTGTTTCAGTCTTTTTGCTTCAATATACCATTCTTGTATCAATACTGTTATACCACAAGACCTCCTGCAGTCTCCCCCTTGTTCTTCTTCCCTCTAGCAGCACCCGTCTTGTCCTTTTTTTCCCCCTTGGTCAGTGTGGTGCGTGTGTGCCGGCCCTCGTTTCTTCCCATGGAGTAATTATTGTATTTGTAGGACAGCCTAGGAATTGGGTTAGCTTTAGCATTCATTGAGTTTTTTTCTTGTCTCTTTCTGCATTGGGCGTGAGTGAGTGTAGAGGGATACATCATTCGCTATCATGATCGGTTTGATATTGGTCAGTAGGTAGTTGGGCATTGTGCTCAGCTTCTTGGTACAGGACAGTCATTGACATGGCTCTTCCATATGTTTTCCATAGACAAAAAGACAGGTCACACGATTCCATATGTCCCATCACAAGACCAAGACTTGCCTATAGTTGTTCATGCTCAATAATCATCATTTGCTCAAGATATAGTAAACCAAGTATTGGAATATTTTGTATTGGCCAAGACAATGACCGGGCTGCTACGCTATGCTTCCCAGCCGCCACAGCCATGTCCTGACTGCATCGTCCTCCTCGGATATCGAATATCAATCAGCCAGTAGATCTGAGCCAACTCAGTCCAGCTGTACAAACATGTTCCCCCGTTACTTATCCCTTCCCGATATGGTTTATATACACAAAGCAAATACTCGTACTGAGCTCAAAGATTTCGATATTCGCCAACGCCAAGTCTCGTTGCAGACGCCGTCGTCATGCTTTCGATAAAAAAAAGCCATCCAAAAATAAAAAGGAAAACACGGTCTTGGCGTGGTCGTGTGTTGTTGATTACCAGGGTCCGCTACAGTCGTGACCCAAGAAAATCGCATGAATGCAAAGTCTACCCAACAAGGGCACAGACGATATTGCCCTTGGTCAAAAACAGGTATACGCTCCTGGCATTATATCAATTAGTGATCGTAGCCGGCACCTCGCTGCCATGGGCTGTATTGAATTAGCATATGATGTACACCAGGTGCAAGAGGTTGTGTGGACTCACCTGGCGCTATTCTGTGATCGGTATCCGCCCGGGCTAGAGTTGTTGTTTGACCGTTGCTGAACGAGCGGCGATCCCGACTGCTGGTAAGGGCTTGGAGAAGCTGAGCGGAAGGGGCTCTGGGGCCGTCCGTCGGCCGGGAAGAGAGGCATCGAGGGGTTCACCGGGGACCTGGGAGGAGCATCACCTCGGTGGAACGAGGACTGGGACTGGTTGTTCATCTCAGCTCGCCTCCGCAGGCTCTCCGAAGACATCGAGTCCTCCTCATCAAGGTCGAGGTGCTTGTTGTAACCAGTCTTGTCGCCTCGAGCGGTGGCCGCAAGAGCATCAAGCTCGGTGGTGGTGTTGAGCTGGGTCTGGGACTTCATGAAAGAAGCACGATCATCGGCCATAAACTGGTACCGCGCATCAGGGTTCTTTCGGAAGAAGACAATAGTGGTTGACACGATAAGCATGAGAAGGAGAATGAGGGCGAAAGCCGCGTTGAGGACGAAGAGAATGACGCCCACAACACCAACGACGATCTTGGGCAGGCCAAAGACGTTGGAGAAGATAAGAAGGAAAATGGCGTTGATAAAGTTGATAGCACCAATGGCAATGTTGAACGAGTTGGTAGGCTTGTCCATCCAGGGTCGGAGAACAGAAGCGGCAATCAGGTAACCGACTTCAATGATAATGAAGCCAATGGCCTGAGCGACGCTGTTCTTCTGGGACAGGGCCACAAACATGGACTTGATCAAGGTGTAGATGAGAATAGGAACGATGAAGTAGTAGGCAGAGGCTCGGAACTGGACGTAGAGGAAACCCCACTTGTTGAGGGCCTGGGGATCCGAGAAGAGGATGTAGGCCGGGTTGCGGTGCATGGCGACGGAGCGGCGGGCGATGCGGATAACCTTGCTGGCACCCCAGGCGAGACTGAAGACCATGCCAAAGAGGAAGAAGACAGCCAGGACAACTTCGGCCGGCGAGTCGCGCTGGGTAAATTCCCAAAGGCAGAGAATGGTCATCTGGGGGAAACCAATCAGGGTCAGGCGGAACAAAAACACCCTTGAGGATGGTGAGCCAGCCATTGCGGAAGTCCATAAACTTGTCCTTAGACATCCAGTTCTGGCGAACACAGAGCTCCAAGATGCCCTTGAAGGCGGCCAAGGCGAGGAACGTAATGACAACGAAGGCGCAAAAGAAGGTAAGACCTGTCATGAACAGGTTTGTCGACTCAATCTTGGCCTTGAAGGCAACACGCTGAATACCAAAGACGGTATATGTGCCGTCATCGTTCTGGATGTTTCCACGCTTGGCGAGATCAACAACGGCTCGGGGCATCATAGCCGCACCACGTTTGAAAAGGTCGACACTGGTTGAGGCAAGTTGCAGACTTCGCTTCTGAACTTCGACGGAAATCGAGCCAACAGTGTAGAGGATAGATTCGGGGGTACCGCCAGTGGCTCTCTGATACCAAGTAAAAATATCCTGCATAAATCCGACCTTGATAATACCCATAGACCACTGGAAGTCCTGGGTCCAGGAAGAGACAATGGGTGGGAGTCCAACGCTGGTAAGACCGAGAATAGCCTGCGCCTGGAAATAGCCGAAAAGCGAGAGAGAGTTGGAGGCAACGTGAGCAGCCGTGTTGGCGTGACCGACACCTGACACAATGGCAGAGGCGACGAGTCCCAATCCAGCAATGACGGCAGTCGCCCACTTAACACCGACTAGATCGACGGTCTTTCCATTGGAGAAGTCGGCTTCCACACAAGCAACAGGCTCCCTCGTGTCGCTTCTGTTGACGTAAACACGGACGGTAGCATCGAGATCGGGAACTGTGTAGGCGATTCCAGGAACTTGCTTGAGGTTGTCCTTTCCAACAGGGAGGTTGAACTTGAAGGGAATCTTGCCAGAAACCATGGGGCAAAGACCGGGAAGGTTGTTGGTGCAAGGGTCAAACTCCTTCTGGAGGAACTGGTAGCCGTAGGCGGACAGTCGAATGTCGAAGATGACCTTGCCTTGGATGGACGAAGTGGCAGCAGCGACTACCCTCGCGGAACCGTTGTTTGGTGTCAAGGTAACCTGGAACATACTGGCACTGAAACCGTTCTCCTTCTGACAGGCGTTAAGGGAGTTGGAATAGAGCAGCTTCTCACCCGATACGGGCGCCGCCAGGGCGGCTACTGAGGCGAGAACCGCCAACGGTTTCATTATACAAGACCACATCGTGATGGCCAATTCTGGTGTTCCTCAATCGGTGGTCTGGCGATGGTTGGTAGATCAGCCAGTCGGGCGGTGTTGTCGTAAGGGGGTCGTAAAGGCGCACAGGGGGCCTGTTGTCGTCGGTCGGGTCGCGCTCAGAAAACAGTGCCGTAAAGACTGCCGACGAGAGTCGTCCGAATAAGGGAGTCGAAAGAGAAAAAAAACAAGGAAGCGGACTAGTAAAAAAAAAAAAATCGAAGGCTGGTCTGGTCGGGAAAGGCGGCGCTTTTTGCGTTTTTCCAGGAGGCGTGACGTGGTTCTCTAGACGGCGGACTTGCAAGCGAGAGAGAGCGAAGACCGCGTGGAGCAGCGACTAGAAAGAGGCGGATAGAGAATTACGAAACGGAACAAGACGAAGAGAAGGATAAACAAGTCGAGAGAGAAAAACTAGCGAACGGCCGAGGCGAGAAATCGTCTCCGAGACGAGGCGTGGCTGGAAGGCGTCGTCGTCGATAGGGTTGGGTTTTTCCCGTTTGTCGCTGTTCGATGATGAATGAGATGGGTTTGCGTGTGTGGGGGGGAGGAGGAGGAGGAGGATTGGGGAGGAAGAGTGCACCGGCAGCAGCGAAGCGGCAGCAAGCAAGTGAGAGAGGACCTGACTGGAAGGGAAGGAGGCAGGAGGGAGGGAGGAGGTACTAATTGATTGGCGCCGAACGGTGGGAGAAGGTACCCAACAGGTAATGATTGCGCTTGCGGTACGTAGGTACGTGGATGGACGTGTGTGCGTCGGGTGCGTCGCCTGCCCGTGCAGGGGGGGAGCCCGGAGAGGAAAAAGACCCAGAAGCAGGGGCTGGGAGAGACCGGATTGGCTTGGCCGTGTCTTGTGTTCTGCAGTGTGATAGGGGGAGGAAGACAAGGGCGATTAATAGCCCATGTTTTTTTTTTCTAGGCAAGGGGATTGGATTCTTTTTCTCTGCTTCCAGGGCGGTCCGTCACTGGTTACGCTGAATTCATGCCAACATTGGATCACTGTAAGTTTGTAGTTCCAGATCATGAGCTGCTTTCCGCGTGGCCAGTCACCAGAGACAGTCAGTCGCCCACCAGCGGCAAAAAACATCAATGAAAGATGGGCCCACGAAACGCCAAATTTACCCATCCATCTCAGTCAGCAAGCAGAAAAAAGATGATGATGATGATGATCCATCCGTCGTATCGAGAACGCTGGTCCGTATTCCAACCTCAACACCCAAGAAAACCCCCCAAGAAAACCAAAAACGAGCCTTGTACCGCTGCTAGCATGTCTTGGACATCTGCTCTCCCCTAGCGTGAGGAATCAGCGGGCTGTGCAGGTGTACCTGGAATGCAGGCCCAGCCGCTGGTCAAGGGGGGGGGCCCGGGGGGAGACGACGGGAGCAAGGGTGAACGATCTCGTATACGCTCTAACAAGAGGTACATGGTGGATACCTGTCACTCCTCCGGGGGGCAGGCACTTGCAGGGAAAAAAGGCCGCGCGGGAACCCCCTGGCACTGGCGAGAGCAACACGTACGAAATCGGCAAGTCTGGAGATTGCTCAGCGGATGTTTCGGGTTTGGCAGTCGCTAGAAAGAGGTCAGAGGATTGTAAGAGATCTCTCAAGGATCCGCGGATAATACAATGGTTCTCTTTGCGATGATAGTAGGTATGCAGATCTACTACCTGCACAGTTGCGGTGACAACAAAACAACTCTAATAGGGACGCACAGAACTTGGCAATAACAATGGCTGCAGTTCGGGGAGGGCGGGCTGAGTGGCTTTTTTCTTCCAAGGCGTAACAACAACGACATCATTCACTTTGGGAGTGTTGATCAATGATGCAAAAAAAGATGCACGACCACACGGCAACCGGCCCTCTGACATTTCCGGTTTTGGGCTTCTAGCGACCAAGTTCTACTCGCATGCTGCGTCGAATAGCGGCCATGCTATCATTGACGGGTGGGTTGGCAGAGATCTTGGTTTTTCTTGGTTTTTTCTCCCTTCCCGACCTCTTCTTTGTGTCAACGACTCTGGTCAGATGGTCATCAGCCAAGGCTGGGCGCGTGCTCGGCACCTACGAAAGATGTTGTTACTGCTGTCGCTGCTGCTGAAGTCTTGTTCTCCCAAGCATACGGATGTCACCTCGTCATCTTGTCACAGGTTTTTTCCTGTCTAATTTACGAGACCCAGCAAATCCACGCAACCACCTAAGTTGGAGGCTTGCACAGCCCCCCTCTCCCTCCCTTCCCGTCGTCCCCCTCCAACGCTGCCGAAGCCCGAAAGGTCACACTAGGGGGCGCCCCTTGCTCGCTCGCTCTCTCTCCCTCAGGTCAGTCAAGAAATCAACCCAAGAGACGGTTACGGTATGCCCAGACAAATGACCAAGCGAATCCGTCGTATCAAAGTAAGATGAATATTCGCTTGGTATTGAAGGTCAAGATGCGAAAATGGGCAAAGAAAGAGAGGGAGGCTGTGCAGGACGTACGTAACTTACGCTCTTGTGTGCTTGAGGGAGTATTCGTGTTGGACCTCGTGCACTGTTGTTGCCACTAACAACATCAATACGAACTCGTCGGCGTGGCCGCAGAAGAAGCTTTGTCGTGAGCTCGACAGCCAACAATAACAATAGTATACGGAGTACTGTGTAGTAGGTGGAATGCAATCAGCCTTTGTCTGTAAGATGAAAGGTCTCACTTGATAGAAAGCGGCTCAGTCACTACATCCGGCTCTACCGAGTTCACAACTCGTAGCCATCCACAATAGTAGCAAGCGAATACACACATACAATGCACCGTTACAATCTGTTGATTGATCTCACTCACCTTTGCTGACAGTGGCGCCTAGCACTCGTGTAATCGGCAGCCGTTGCCCTGATGATCTCCAATTGAGTTCAACAGTTCGTTCAAACTTACAGCGTCACCTTTGAGGATTCATCATCTCGTTCGTTAGAACATTCCAAACTCGTCGCCCACCCTCCACCTTCCTCCCCCACCAATATGCAAACCCGCCCTTCACAGCCTCAAAATCCAGGGGTAAGATTTCCCCCCCCCCTCGCATAACTCGCAGGCAGCCAATTAGATCAAGACAATGCCGCGCAAAAGGAATGTTTCGCACTTTTGTTCTTCGTCTTATACGGTGGGAGAGATTAAGCTCGTCAGGGGTTTCTTTTCTTTCGCTGACATGCATCTCACCTGAAGATGACCGATTACTGCGGTGAGCAACATGTCCCGCGCTCTCTAGTGAGTCTCTCCACTGACAAACGTCACTGAGAAGGGTTAGAGCATGCAAATGGACCGTCGACGAATCTCAAACATGACGGGGCCATGGACGCGTCAACTCGAAACCCACTCATCGTCCAAGAAAGCCGAGTGTGATCGACACGAGTCCCCATCAATCTTGCAGATTTGCACGTGCCGCTGGAAAAGGGATCGAGTCGATTCTTCTTCATCTCTTTCTTCACCTTCGGCTCAGCATGATCCGAGTCTCACCGTAGGTTAGTTTCGTCCACCACGTTTCAAGACTTTTCGCATGGAGCAAAGGCACCGCTCACGTCACATGCACTACAACACCCAGGGTATCAGAGCATGAAATATGTCAATGCCAAACATCTAGTCCGATCCAGTCCAATCCCAGTCGTCCAAGTATAAATGCAGTAAAATCCCTGTCCATAATAGATCCATGTAATAATATGATATCCGTTCTTTCATAGTCATAAATGGCCCATGCCCACCCAGAAACCCAACTCCGCCATTTCTATAGCACATCCCATTGAGCGTTCCACGGGTTGTTCATGGTCGTGTAGTCCACGCCGTGCTTGTATGAGCTCGTCAGCTCCTCCTGGTCCACACCGCAGTGCGTCTGTCCGTCACGTCCAGTGAACCAGCCCAGGCCATACGTCTTGCCATCATCTAGCTTCTTTGCCATCTGCGTGTTGTTGAGTTTGGCCGTCCCGACAAAGTTGTACAACATCTTGCTCTGGTGAATAAATGCAAGAATCGACGCGATCGTGTTGGGCTGTCGTGGCAGGAAAGGATGTCGTCGCCGGAAGAAGACCATGGTCGCCACGACAAACATGTAGAGCAGCATGAAGAGCGTCAGTCCAAGGGTCAGGTAGAATGACCGTACAGTCTCCTGGCCGGAATTGAGCCCGTCTTCTTCGTCGTCATCTTCTTCCGAGTGGCCCTTGGCAAGGCCCTTCAATCCCTTGTACCCCACGATAAAGTCCTGTCCGTCCACCGTAGCAAGACTTGTAACCAAAATAGTCAAGAACTCGGCCATGACTGTTCCGAATCCAACCATAAAGACCAGAAAGTGACCGTTCAGGAGAGCGCGCAGAGGCATATAGGCAAAGGGCAAGGCCGTGTAGTCGAGTGTGAGTGTCTTCGAGTGAGCTCGACGCTTCGAGAGGATGTAGTAAGGCTCCATCATACGCACCGCCGTCTCCATAGCGCCCCAGCTCATCTTGAGCATGACAGCAAGAGCTGTCACAGCCCAAGCAGCCTTATCCGTGACAATGCGCGCAGGAGTAAAGAGGAAGGTCGGAATGAAGGTTGCAAAGAGCAGCAGCCCGATGATGAAGGGAATGCTACCAATAGGTCGCAACATCACAGGGTGCGGGTGCTCAGAAAGATGTGCGCCATCGTCTTGCTCACGGTCAGCCTCCAACTTGGCGCTACTTCCCTCGTACGGCGCCAGAGATGAGTTCCTGAGCATATATCGACGGCGCTTCAGCTTGTGATGAATATCCTTGTGCTTCGCCGTGTCCATGTCCTTGAAGTCCATCAGGATGTGGCTCACGACAGCCATGCCTGCGAGACCAGCGATGCCTCTAACATCAGACAGCAGTCCTGACCGTCGTGACTGCAACACGAACAGTAGACCACATCCAAGAACCGCGTTGACGGCCAAGGTTCCGGTCAGAAGACGAGACCAGATTTCATGAACGAAAATCTCCTTAGGCTCATCTGGACGATCCATACGCTGGCTGCGATCGGGTCTTAACACGATAGAAGCAGCGGCAAAAGTAGGTACCAGCGACACGGCAAAGGTCGAGGCAATCGATGATAGCGCTACCGCATAGTGGCCCAGTCTGAGCGCGCGGAATGGTCTCCAGAAGCTGAAGCTGGTGACATAATCGGCGTTAATCGACTTGGAAGCCAAAGCTCCCTCCGGCTTGGACAGCTGATAAAAAGCCTCCAGACGGCGGACTTCAAAATCGGTAAACTGCCAGAAAACGCCGTATGCGACAGCACACAGGGTCGGCAGGAACTTGACGGCAAAGTAAAGCCACGCATCCAGGTCATTAGGTGACTTGAACCTGATGATGGGCGTCTTGCCAAAGTTCTGAAAGAGGAGCTCCTGGAGAACTGCCAACGCGATTGAAAGCACGATGAGCAGCAGTAGATATGGCCAGCGCATTGAGATGGGCTTCCAATTCGGTTGGGGGTAGAAAATCTCCGTCTTGGTCTCCTTCTTGACCGGGAACGTCGAGCGGCGCATGTCGTCCACATCGGCCAGGGTGTTGAGTCCCTCCATGCTGCTCAGATCAGCTCCTGGCCCCTCCTCCTCCAGGATGACCTCGATAACCTCGCCCTTTCGGTTGGCCTCATCCTGCCCTCTTTGTCGAATCTCCTCAGTTCGGCCAGACCCAATGCGCCGCGAAAATGAGCGCGAAAGACTGCGCTGGACCATGGTGGGCGTGGACAAGAGGTCGGCATCTCGCACTTGGATGTCGGGCTGGATGCCCTGACCCAATCCTCCAGTCAATGTTCCGCTGGCCTCCTTGGCCTGCAATTTCTTCATAAATTCCTCATCGTGAGAAGTCATAGGCCCCAGTGAGGTCGTCAAGTCGAAACCGGGTGAAACGTCGTCCTCCTCAGCAATCGGGTCGTAGCGGGCCGACGTGCCCATGGGAGCTGCGCTTTGCAGCAGCGACAGATCGTACGCCTCATCGTGCGTCTCCTCGGGAATGGGATGTCCTAGGGCAGAGCCATAGCTAGGCATTCGCTTCGCCTTGGAAGGAAATCTCGAGGGCGGGGGACCAGCAGCCGAGACGGGCGCATATGAACCCCCGGCCCCGTTGTAGCCGAACGAGGCGGACCATCCAGATCCCGGGGAGTATGAGTGGCCGCCATATTCGTGCTCGGGAGGGCTTGGGTTTCCAGTAAAAGAGTCGAGCGAGACCATAGATTCGCGACCGTGAAGCTGAGGCTGATCATAGGGATTGTCGTCGGCATAGACAGTCATGGCAGAGACGCGATGACTGAGGTGAGGTTGGTTCGTCGCGGGTCTCCGCGTGATGCCCTGGTAAGAGTCGTAGGAGGTATAGGGCTGTCTGCCCGCTTCATCATGATATGCCATGTTGCGCACGCCTCAACATTGTCAAGAGAGAAAAAAACGTTCAAAACTCGCAGAACTGCCGACGAACAAAGGCCAGCCAGGCTCCGTTGTCGCAAGGCCTGGTCGCCTGGGGAGTCAATGGATCGCTGGGGGGGTCGTAGGCGGGGCAGTAGGTGGACGGGAGGCGGCAGCGGTAGACGCGTTTGAAAGGCAGGTGAGCGCGGGTATCCGTTCAGTTCAACAGATGAACAGGTGCAAGTGCACAGCAATTGAAGCCAGTGGGAGAACGAGCGACAAAGGTTGAAACAGAACGAGCGAGAGAGCGAGTGAACGACAGAAAAGGGCTGAGCTGAGCTGAGCCTGAGCTGAAAGTTGATGGAGGAGGAATGGAGGAGAATTTCCTCATCCAGAACCAGGAAAGCCCAGGCCAGACCAGCCGTAGGCAGGTCCCGATGGGTTCAGCCATCAATTAGTTAGCAAAAGAAGGGGAGGCATATTCATGGGACCCCCCTTGCCAACGCAGCCAGCACATCGCAGTGCACCTTAGATGCCCCCCCAGAGGTAAGCCAGCCAAGGCTCCAGTGCAGTCCAGTCCAGCCCCCAAAGATCCATATCCAACCTTAGAACGAGGAGACCCTTCGCTTACGGCTGCTTAAAGTGAACTGGATTAACGCCATAGGGCTGTTTTTCCGGGGTGGGCTCCCCCACTGTGACTCGGGCCTCGACTCATTGGAAGTCAAGGGGTCAGGTTTTGCACTTTAGGTGGGCGTAGGGGTCGGGTCGGGTAGATTCCAGCTCGCACCCGCTAGATAAGTAAGTTAAGGTTGGGTTTCTTCAACTCCCGTGCCGTTGCCAACCACACGAGGATGATTTTCCCTTCCTTCTTGTTGACTCTCAGCCCAAAGCATCTGCCGAGAAGGGGGGGGAACATGGGCGTCTCGTCTCCCTGGAGGCTTGTCGATAGCGCGCCGCCTCCAACCCCATTCAGGACGTCTGGGCCCCTCAAACGCCGGCCGCCTGGCCCTGAATCGTTCAGGGATGGTCACCAAGGCTCGATAGGGCTGGGCATCTCACGGTCTTGTTGGCTATGGGTTCCCACGCGGCGCTTGCCCAGAGCCACGAGGACCCAATCGCTGAAGAGGAGGTGAAGGGAAAAGAGCCTCTTCTCTTCTCGGGCGGCCTCCCTGCTCTCTTTCAATATTTTGTTTTTCCCTGGTCACCGTTCTCATGCGGACTGTATGGAGACGGTGAGAGAGTCACACTCAAGGGAATCCGCCTCGTCGAGCGCCTCTCATCAGCCACCGGGGAGCTCCATTCACTTGCCGATGGACAGATTTTAGAGTTTCTCAACCGTTGTTCTCTCCCTTGTGAAGCAGGCGTGAAAAGCCTGGGTTGGTCGTGTGCCCATGTCTAGGTGGGCATTCACCATGATCGTGATGGACCTGTTGCTGCAGTGCAACCACACACACACAATGAACCTTGTGCACATTCTGGGATCATGCCCTTCCCGCCTGGATGGTATTCCAAGACACGTTGGCATCCTTTCAAACCCCCGCCCGTCTTCCATTTCGAGGTCATCACCCTCCCTCCCACTTCCCAGAGTTGAGTGGAATCATCCATCATCCATGGAACCGGGTGGCGATGGCCTGCATGAAGGGCCATCCTGACGACCCTGTTCGGTGTGCGGCCCCCAATGGGTCCTTTGGTTCCATATATAGCACACAGCACGCAAGTTGTCGCAGCTCGCATGCCCTCCCCTCCGATAAACTCGCAAAGGATTTGCCCCGTTTTGCCGGTTTTTTGACATGGTCGCCGCGCGTCAATTCCTTCGCGCGGCTGTTCAAGTTCCGAGAGTTCGGGCTTACGACTGCTGTGGTTCTATATTTCTCATGTCGGCTTTCACGGCAGGAACAGCACGTAAGCCTGTATCGAACCGACATATGATATGGGTATCCTGCTGCAGGTCATTGACATGTTCTCCGTATTCGCCCACGAATAGATGTGTGCTTACGTTTTCCTTCCACTGCTCTGATGATGATTCACTCTGTGTGGTGCTGATTTGCAACATGCCATACCCTACACCGACGCTTATGAAAAATCTTGAGAAGCAAGGGTCGCAAAACATTGCCGTTTATGACCATTCAGGTAAAGTTGATAATAATATCTACTCGTATTCTAGCCGCCGTTGTCTTCCATCTGAAACTCACAGAAACAGTAGAGGGTGGATGTGGTTCGATACCTCTACAAAGTAGAAATATCATAAGAACACTACACATCAAGAAGAACAAAGCCTCAAGACCAGGTGATCAACAACTTCACCCATATAGAACAACATCCGAATTATTATAATACTCTTCCTCTCATTTTCCTAATAGTCATAGTGAGATTGAGTACCGCATTAAGTGAGAGACAACCCAGAACGGCAAAGAAGGTCTAATTCTTAAAACCCAGGACTAAATTGAGAGATCAAGTTGGAAAGTAATACCATAATTCAATCACGATACTGGAGCTTTGTTATGTATGATAGTATTATTTTTATTCAACGTTATAGTTGCCCTTAGGGAACGATAAGCCAAGGTAGATTTCTATCCTGGTCCGGATGCCATGCTGTGTAAGCCAACCCAGTCTATTTCAAAATTCAAACGCTCATGCAGAGAAAAAAGAAACTGCCATCTCACACCTAGAGCATGAGATACGCGGACAAGAGAGCCGCCAGCAGACCAGTCCATGAAGCGGCCTGGGTCAGAGACGCCGAGCTTACGGTGCCGCAACAGCTGCCACGGTCGTAGGTCACGTTGTTCATCTGGGCGGCCACCTCGAACACAGAGCCGGGAAAACCTCCGTAGTTGTAGTAGTCGACGTTGAGAATGTTGGGTGCCCGACCCCAGTCAGAGCGGCAGTTGTTAGCGGCCAGGCCCAAGCTGCCGTAGCCCGTGACGTTGTTTGTTTCATTAAGCAGGGCCACGGCGGGCACGAGGATCTCGGCGCCAAAGACATTGAACTCGGCATTGAGGTTATGGTTCATCAGGTACAGGCGGTTCTTGGCAGACTTGTCGCTCAGGTTCGGGGGCCGCTGCACCGTGCAGGGAAACTTGCGGTCCAGAGGGTCAAAGGGCGTCTCCCACATCTGGGTGAACTCATCGAGCAGCCAAGGATACTTCTTCTGGTCGGAAACGTAATCGATGAACATGATGACTCGCTTTCCGTGAATAATCAACTCCTCCAGGGTCGGCCAGTCGTCCAGGGCCATGGGGAGATATGGAGCCCGGTAGACGTACTTAAGGATGCCGGTCTGCTCAATGTACGGGACGTAGAGATCCGGATGGGAGTAGTTGCCGTTTCCGAGGAGGATGGTGACGACATCGTAGGGGTGGGTATCGACCCATTCGCGCACCGTTGTGAGCCATTGGGTGATGGGGCCGGCGTCGAGCAGATCGCACGTCGAGTGGCAGAAGTGCGGCACCGACGAGTTACTAGGCCACTGGATCTGAGCCTGGATGAAGCGTACGCCGTCGTTAAGCTGAGTCGTGACGTCGAGCTCCTGGTTGGAGCCTGAGTTTCCGGGCCTCACAAAGGGCGAGTTATGGCAGCCGATCATGGTGATATTGCTATACTTGCGCTTGCATAGCTCAACATAGTTGTTGCAGGCCTGGGTGTTTGTGGGCTTTGCCTTTGTAGTGGTCGATGTTCCCGTCTCGGTACCATTGGTAGTTGCAGTGCCCGTCTCGGAGTCGGTCAAGTTGGTTGCGGTAGTGATGTCTGAAGTGGGAAACAGGCCGGTAAGTGTGCTAGTGAAGCCATCGTCTTCGGTGTTACTGGACCCGCGGAGCGTGATCTTAGAGGCGTATGTAGTGTAGGCGCCAGTGGGAGGAGCGGTCTGCTTGGTGAGTCTGGCTGTCCTCGTGCCCTCAACAAAGGTGAGTTCTGATGTGGCTGAGAGCTCGATCGACTGGGCTGCTACACTGGAGGCGAGGGCCAGCAAGAGAGCTGGGCGATGGAGCTTCATGATGGATGATAGACGACCCAGAGAGGTATCCCAGAGAGACTATGAGGGAGGTGCAAGAGACTGCGAGAAGCAGTCCTTGATATGGATGTCGTTAAAGTCTACCGGCATGCAGTTTGACGAGATTCGACGCGGTAGATGTGGTGCAACGTGACGGTTGATATGTATGTATGATGGATGGGTGGACGTCGTCGGTGGCTTCCTAGCTGCAGGAGAAGGGGTCACACAGGGGTGGCACCTGGGTCAAGAAAAAACAAGATACTAAGACCGACCTATTAGCTTGTTTTCCCCTAAGGATACTTGATAAAAATAAACAAAAAATGATCAAGATCCGTAGATTATTATAATACTTTGTTACAAATTTGTTTATTATACTTACGCGGAGTTAGGTGACCTTTTTGATAGGATAGCGTCTTGCTGCGTTGGCCAACGTCAAAGCCAGCGTGACGGCGCCACAAGCGAGAAAGAAAAAAAGCGTGAATACGCGGATGAAGATCAGACGAAGATCAGAATGAAGAAAAAGAGAAGCCAAGCTCTCGAAACGACAAGATCTAATGTGATCCGCGGTGGGTTCTGCCTTGTTGTCTGGTGCAGCCCTGCCCTCTATCCTTGTCTAGTAAAAACACCAGTCCCAATATCAGGGAGCCCAGACGGACGAGATGAGAGGAAAGCAGGGAAGATGAAAAAGGCCTTGGAAGGAGTAAAAAAAAGAGTGGGTAAAAAGGACGGACAGACAGGAAAGCCAAGCTGGCAAGGCAACACAGACGAGACTGGGGCGAAATGAGACTTGTTTGATCAAGATTGGCACTGGGCACTGCCTTGCTTGGCTCTCTTTTTTAGTCCTTGGAAGTAAGTATTGGAAAAAAAAAAAAAAGAGGTGAGGATATAAGGAAAAAAAAGGAGACTAATGATGTGTATGAGTAGTATGAAGATGAAAAAACCTGGCTGTCGTGGTGATGATGCAGCGCCAAACCCGCCATGACATAATATGGGCTTTTTAGCTACAGCAGTAGTCAAGAGAACGAGAGACAGCGGCTACGGAGGATTATTCTTGGATCGAACCCAAGACATTGGAGCCCATTGGCTTCCATGTCTTGAGCCGCCAAAAAGAAAAGTCATGAATCAATCAGTCTCGAGTTTGTCTTGGGCGCTTCCCGTATTAACGCGTCAGCACGTTGGCCGCAGCGAGTGGCCCTACAGTGCGGTGCGGTTGGCCCCAAGCCGGTTCATCGGCACTTTCACCTGAAGCTCAAGCTTGTGGGCCTTTTTGGGCGGGAGAATGGGTCGTGAAGGATGGATGGGAATCCAATAGTAGGGATAGATGAAGGTCTAAGCCACCTGGTGTAGGCGCTTCTAGGGGTCTTGAGTGTAGTAGTATCGTCCCATGTGTACGGGCGGCTGTCTCTGTCTCTGTCTGCCACAGCGCGTCAAGAATGCTGCCCCCTATCAATAGGTAGGAAAGTCGAAATGGATTTCTCAGGGGTGAGAGCAAACTTTGGCGTGCGTGCCTACGGCGCGAGCTCTAAAAGGTCAGTGACCATCCCTTGGCGGTAGGTATGGATCCATCCCATCCTCATGACCCTGGACCGGCAGGCGGCAAGCCTCAGCTGTTGGAGGGTTGTCAGATCCTGGGTCGATGGGCCTGGAATTGGGATTTTCGCGCCCATGACGACAAAGCTCCACGGGCCGGGATAGCTAGTGCACTGCACGCCTGCAGCTCCAGCTTTTTCTTCCTGAGGGTGGGTGGTCCCCTATGATCGACGCCATCTTTCAAGCTTTCCAACACACACATCATCATCATCAGTTTCCTTTTGTCAGTCGTTTTTCTTTTTCTTTCTTGGGGAAAGTCTATCACTCGCTCAGATTTTTCTCTTCTTGTTGTTTCTATTGTTTCAATTCTTATCCCCCCCCCTTGTTTAGGTAGTTTCTTTCTGTTTGTTTCTTTTCCTCGCTCTCTCCCTGAGAGGTCATCGCCAACCACCAACAGAAGGTGGCTCTCTCCCTTGCGACATCCCACGATACATACATACCCAGCCACGATACAATATTCAACCCGGTACCATACTCATCTCGGTGCCATTCTCAAACCGATAACTCTTCACCATGGCTCAACACAGGCGCAACACGGCCATTGCTGCCAGTACCCTCTACTTCCTCGCGATTCCCTTCCTGATCCTCGTCATTATCGGCAACACGCACATTAACTCGACCCTCAACGATATCTACTTCTTCCAGCTTGACGTGTCGCAAGTCATTCCCATCTCGGTCGAAAACTCGAACCTACTCAACTCTGTCGCCCGAAGTCTCGGCCTCCATGACTTTTACCAGGTTGGACTATGGAACTTTTGCGAGGGGTACCTTGACGAGTACGTGCCTATGATCTTATCTTATAGACTCAAGTACTGATACAGATATAGAGGAGTCACCTTTTGCTCCGAACCTAAACAGTTTTTACTGGTTCAACCCTGTCGAGATCATGATCAGCGAACTCCTCGCCGGCGCCCAGATCGCTCTCCCCTCCCAGGCCGTCACCGTCCTCAACCTCCTCAAGATGGGCTCCAAGATCATGTACGCCTTCTTCATGGGAGGCATTAGCGTCAACTTCGTCCTCATCTTCGCCAGCCTTCTCGTCATCCGCACCCGCTGGTGGAGTCTGCTTCTTACCCTCCTCGCCGCCATCGCCTCCATCTTTGTCTCTGTCGCGGCCATTATCGCGACCGTCATCAGCATCGCCGCCAAGGTCGCCCTGACGGCTCAAGACCAGCTCAACATCCGCGCCAACATTGGGGTCAAGATGTTTGCTTTCATGTGGATCGCCGCCATCTTCACTGACGTGGCCTTTTTGCTTCACGCCGCCATGGGATGCTGCTGCAAGCCGGACCGAAGGCAGGGCTCTACGGAGAGCCCACGACCCATGCAGGAGAACAGGCAGAGGATGTCCCTCCCCAACTTTGTCCGCCAGCGAAGGAGTCACCAAGCGTCGTCCTAGGCAACCGGTCAAGAGTTTTGTCGTTTTGGTTTGGCGGGCTGGCGTAGGTGATTGATTTTCAAGGGCATGAGCGACACGGGATCCATTAGATAGAGTAGGTTACTCGTTAGACTATCGGTATCACAGCATCATTTCGGAGCAGGCACACAGCGCGTGCAATGTCCAGTTTGGATAATGGGGTCTTGAGCGCGTATATATCAGCGGGCACTCCGTTTACGGTCACTAGAGATGGACAGGGACTTGGCTTATACTGCACTCAAGCCAAGCTCACACTCCCTGGAGGAAATATTTTTGCTTGAGTATCAAATAGAATAAACAACAGTCCTTTGTTTGAGAGGACGAATGGAATTCCGACTGCTGGCTCCTGTTGATCTGATAACTCGGGGCTGTGTATTGATCTAAGTGGTCCTTTGATGTCAAAGTTGGGTGAGGTGAGCTCAGATAGCAGAAGGGCCCAACTTTGCAGTCTAATCATTAATAAACCAAGGGGTAAAAAGAAGAAACAATAATATGGTTGTCTTCTAATACTATTAAATTACTTTTGATAATTTTCTTAGAATTCTTAGACCCTAAATCTAGCCATTTTGCCCTAATAACTATTAAGGGTTGGTTTTGAGTGTCAAGTTCTTCTACGACCGCGTGGGAGGACAAGTTGCGAGTTGAAGAATGCCTTGTTTTCCTCTTGGCGAGAACGAGCAATTGAATCTAGGTTTAAACAGTTGACATGGTCTTGCAATTTCGACTATGCGGATATGGAGTTGAGTTGAGATATCAACCACATTACCATCCATCCATTCTCAGAGGCATACTCAAGAACAAGTGAGGAGTTTTTCGAAACTTGGATACTCATACTCTTCACCTGAATACCCCTTATTTTTCTTGTTAACCTAAAATTTGACTCATAATGCTGCTCTCTACCCAGGCTACCATGTTTAATTATGCTTTGTTGTGTAAAAAATCTTGCATCGTGAAGAAGCACCGAGTAACAACATCCCAACGTGAAAAAGACAGAAAAAAAAAATTGAGAACTTTAATCGTCCTTCGAAAACATAAGTAACCCTCCTTTCTCCTCTTGTCTCTCTGTTTTCCTCTTTTCCCCTTCATCATTCTACAGAACGACAGATCGTCTTGAGAACAGCTTGCTATCAGCAACCTTCACACTATCAGCCTTGATTCACAGCTACTTGCTACTCTACTCATCTTTCTCGTTCTTGCGAACAGACACTTTTACTTGCTATTAACAGCAGTTCTGCAATAGGCTTGATTCACAGCCTTTTACTACACATCTCGACATCACACACCTTTACTTACACGTCACATTTGCCAAAATGGTCTTTTCCAAGGCAGTCAAGGCTACGGCCCTTCTTCTTCTTCCTCTTCTATCCTCTGTTGCCAATGGCATCCCCATTCTTCTCCCGCCTCAGCTAAACATCACCCTCCCAGAGACTGTGCCTCATTCAGAGGCTTTGGAAATCGTTCCTGGCCTCGAGCATCTCTTCCTCGGGCCTGACGTCCCTCACATCAACGACCCGAGCATAGTTCTCGGCCCTAACCCCCAACTCACCAACTCTTCTGCTGTCGGAAAGAAGCACTCCAAGAGATATTCAGGCATATTCCAACAATGGCGCAACAAAAATCGTCAACAAATTCCTCCCAAGTAGGATAGATACCTGGCCGGCAGAAATCACCCTCATCAACGCCACCCCTTACCGATGGCGCAGGGGTTACATTCACTCCTACCAGATGATCGCGTGGGAGTTTAACTGGCCCAAGTACATCAAGCCTGGTGAGACCGTCCGTGTGAGTACCTCTGTTGAGGCCATGGCTCCCTGGGATGCCGCTGGCGAGGTCGTCTACCACCTCGAGGGTGTCTCCAAGCCTGTATCCTTTGAGATCAGGCGACGAACCCCTAAGACGAAGGACAAAATCTTCAAGACTGACCTCCCCAATGAGTTCTCTGTGCGTTACCTGGAGAACCTCAAGACACCCAACACCCCAAAGGGAACGGTCAGGACGCTCCAGTGGGAGAACTTCCCTGGAAGCACCCAGTGGATCCTCGCTGGAAAGGAGGGTGACTTCATCTCCGACGACGCTGGCCCTGGTTGGATGCAGGAGAGCATGGACCAGATCGGAAAGATCCCCCTCCGTGAGCTCGCCATCCCCCGATCTCATCATGCTGGCATGTACAAGATGGGTGAGGTCTTTGGCCTGGGTAGCATCTACAACACTCTCACCCAGTACAAGGACCTCACCTTCCAGATGAAAGAGGGTGGTGTCCGTGTCATTGACGTCCGGCCTTTCCTCAAGTATGAAAAGAAGGGGTTCAAGGTCTACGAGTCTCATGGTTCCATCGTTGGCGGCAGGTGGCATGGTGGTCTTGGAGTCTCGCTCCAGGACATGATCAACCAGGTCAACGAGTTCAACGACAAGTACCCAGGAGAGCTCGTCATCTGGGATATCCACCCCAACCAGGCTCTTGTTCGTCATCCTGACGGTCTGGTTGAGAAGATGAGCGAGGGTCACCGTGCTGTCATGTACAAGGAGTTCCAGAGACTCAGGCACCGCGTCCAAGTCCCTGACCACGGAGACCTCACTATGTGGCCCCTGGAGAAGTTTGTCGCTAACCAGACTTCAGGCGTCCTCATCCGCACCCGCCGAGAGTGGAGGGGAGACGAATCGTGGCCCGGAGGCGCCCAGGGCTTCGTCACCGAGGACAGCTTCCCCGTGCACCAGATCTGGCCCGACACGGTAGACACTCCAGGGCTCGTCAGGGCCACGATCAAGGATCTCAAGGAGCAAAAGACCAAGCGCACCTCGACCCTCTTCTTTGCCGACTGGATCCTCACAAAGAAGGGCTTCGACGTGGTGGGGGGTACCACTTTCATAGCTCAGTCGGCAATCATGACCTACAAGGCCATGTTCTACCAGCTTTGGGAGGTCCTGACCATGGACCGATACCCCAACTGGATCGCCACGGACGGCATCAAGTCCAGCGAGAGCAAGACCTTTGCAATGGCCATCAACCACTGCTTCGCTGCCGGTAGGTGTGGCAAGATCAAGCCGAGCCGAAAGAAGAGGTACGGCGAGACCACCGGTGAGCTTGAGGATGAGATAGCGTTCCATACCTACTTGGTGTGGCTAGACGACATAGAGGCGGCCAAGGCCAAGAAGAAAGAGGAGGAGGCAAACAAAAAGGGGGGGAAGTAAACTTGCCGGGTTAAGGGGGGGATGTTCTAGATTGGTCGTGGTTTTGAGTTGAGTGTTCGTGAGGAGAGATATGCATTTGTTAGCGTGGGCATGGCGTTTTTGTTACTTGAATTCAATGGTTATAGACATGAATGGCTGTAGAAATAGTCCCTGGATAACAATGGAATTATCCTCAAGATCCTAATCAACCATGTCTTCATTTCCCGTGACTCATGTGTAGGTAGGTAGGCGACTCTAGGCCGACCTGGCCTCGCCTCTCTTCTACTGTGATGCTCTTCTGCGCTAATGATATCGCTACATGAAATCGTTGACACCCTTAAGCGCCGGAAAGCCTCTCTACTAACCCACAGTCAAAACTTCACACAGGAGGCGTCTTAGCCATGCGCCATGATGCCGGTCATGAGGTCCTCATCCTCTATCTGAGAATCGAACCCAATTCCTGGGTCACCGGCATCCTTGTCGGCCCTCTTCTGCTCCCTGGCTACGTGCCGCACGTACTCTCTGCTGGCGCCGAGGCGCTCGTTTGTCGTCTTGTACTGCTTGCCAAGGATCTCGATGTTGTGGTGTCTCTGGGCGATCTCTTGCGCAAACGCTTCCTCCGTCATGGATTCGCTGTCCTCGTGGAAGAGGAGATAGCTATCATCACCACTGCTGCCCAGCTGGAGCTCGCCCTTCAGCAGCCCTGACTCGATCATGTTGCGCACAAGCTGTGTTGTCTCCTCATCATCCTTGAGGACCTCGCCCGTCTCAGCGCTAAGCGTCACTTGACGCAGTTGAGAAATGGATATTTGCTTGTAAATGTGGCGGAGGTTGATGATCTGCCACTTTGGGTACGCAGCCACCACCTCTGCCACCAGCGCCGTGTTTCCGTCGTCCTCCCAGACCTTCTGGTTGCTTTCCACCTCAATCTTTAGTTGCCCGACGTTTATCGTGGGGAATTGGGTGGCGACATTCCGATATGCCGTCCCCAGCGCGTTATAGGCGTTCTTGGCAGGTAGTGCGGTGTATGCAGGAGGATCTGAGGCTGCTCCATCCTTCAGAAGGCTGACGAGCAGCCACTTCTTGTACGCCTCGTCCATAATCTTGCTAACTCCCTTATCCTTTGAAGGGTGTGTGATGACGCGTTCCAGAGCCCGTTGGGCCTTGGTCCAGTCCCTTCGTGAAATGTAGCACAGCGCACTCACGAGATCGTACTCCAGCACAGTTACGCTCCGGATCTGATCAGTCAGGCCCGTTTCGTTAGAGATGTAAGAGGTGGGAGCTAGAGTGCTATCGCAAAGAAGTCTGGAGTCCTTTTGACCAGCCATGCCAGGGTAGAAGGTGATGTCGCGATCAAGCACCTTGAGGGCTGGCTCGATCCATGATGAGTGGTAGGCGCACTTGGCCAATGTCAGGTGAGTAGATGTGAACATGCTCCCGGTTGGGTCGATTCGCAGCAGGGCTGTAGCAATCGCTTCTACGGAGACAAGTGGCTGTCATGAGATTAGTACCTAGTAGTCATGGTAAGACCGGCATAGGGACCACATACTGTGAATAGTCTGCCAGTCGCGACATGCTCGAGAAGTCTCCGAAGCATCGAACCAACATATCGAACCTGGACAGGGTTGAAATTGAGTAGGAATCGAAGGGTTTCGTCGAGGAGGGAGGTCTTGTCGATGCCTGGCGTAGTGGTCGATAGCTCTAGCGACAAGTTGAGGATGGCGAGGAAGGAGATGGAATCGGTAGCGGGATCAAGCCTCTGAAGCTCTGCATTAGCATACTGCAAGAAAATCTCAAAGACGGGGTTCTTACCTCGAGGATTCGGCGAGCGTTGGCACTGACGAGCTGCCGCTGAGACGTCACCAGCCGGTTGACAGCCACGACATGATCCTTGATGGCAAGGTCAAGCTGCTTGTTAGAATGAGCGGCAGCTTGAGTTGGCGCGAAATTTGCCAAGGTTTCCCACAAAGAATCCATCCTGAAAGAAGGCGCCTATTTGTGTGCCCGGTGTGAATGCGGAGGAGGTGTTGGTCAGAGGTCAGAGGTCGGGGAGTGGACGCTGATTCGGTGCCTAGTATTACTTCCTCCTCGTCATGCTAAGGTCACGGAATCCACAAGCTCTCGGTCGTGATAAAGTGGGGTATTATGGCTCTTGTTTTGGGCGAAAAATGGACGCGCAGAAAAATGAGATTGTGAGAGGAGTGAGCTTTGTTGGGTGGTGAAGATGCAAGGCAAGGCAGCACTCATGAGAGCATACAGCTCCGTTGGTCGTTGGTGGGGTGGTGACGGTGGGGAGATCAGCCGGAGATCAGCCGTGGGAAGGCGCTTATCGCATGATCCCTGCTCACCGAGATAAGGGAAGAATGCCCCTCCAAATCGCGGGGTCACCGAGATAGCTTCACTTTGGGTCTTCAATATCAGGTACCTCCATGAAGCCGACGTGCTCCCTTCAACAAGTAAAAAAACTCATAGGGCCTTTTTACTTTCTGTCTATTCTCGTTAAATTTCGTCAAACGCTGCTCTCAAAACCTACAAGAACCGGACTGGATGGACCAATTTGACAACTCGAAGATGATGTCTGCTAACATCGTTCGCCGCAACTGAGATGCCTGGGGCTGCCTGTCTAGGCAATGAGACTTGGACCTAATTCTATATCTGAACCTGATCTATCCCTAGACTGATATGCCTTCTTCAAGCAAGCGCCAACACCCACACCCTAAAGACTGCACCACTCACAGCCCCTCCAAGCACCTACGTTGCTCCTACAAGGCTCGGGCACGGTTACGCATAGCATCCTGTACCAACATGCTGACCTTGGGCATCAAGAGACTCCCTGTGCCACATCGATCCTGCTCCCACAAGCGTGTAGCCAAGACACGTGTAACTTTGGAGGGTGAGTGACTGATCACACAAAGACTTCCGTCACAAAGCAGCTCTGAAACTAGTAGACAGACAAGGACCATTCTGGCAAATCAATTTTCTTGTTACATGAGGGCCCAACCCTTCACCGCCGTGTTGTACCGGGACCTGTGTAGTCTTGACTCTGGGCTTGTGCGTATCTACTAATATGACAAAAAAGTTGTCAAAACAGAAAAAGAGTGATATCTAACCAACAAAAAGTGAAAGTGACCATCATCACCGTGGATCGAGAAGAAAAAAGGAGCGACTCTTGTAGGAAAAAAAAACCCCTGATTTTAACACCAAATGACGTGACCGGTTTACAAGAATAGTTGCCATCTGCTGTCGCCATTCCATCCCACCATGATCGACCGGGACGCCTTTTTCCGTATAGCTTGCATCCATCTAGTAACTAGTGGATAAAGTTGTTTTCAACCGAACCCGCAGAGGAGCGGGGGGAGGAGTTGTCTCTGCCGTGAGCCCACGCCTTGAGAGCCGACGGAGTGATGACCCAGTCCCCCTCAGGGCCGGGCCTCTGAGGTTCAACGGGAACCCAGTTTGGCTTCTCATTGGTAGGGGGAGAGTGACGACGGCCCTTGATGATGGCCTTGGTCTGTCTCTCGGCTCCGATGGGGGCCTGGGCCGTGGCTGGGCTGGGAGTGTCCTCGTTGCTCTCCCCTCGCCAGTCCTGCTGCAGAACCGACTGCGGACGGCGAGCTGGGTTCTCCTTGTTGTGGCGCTTCTGGAGATCTTCCTGGAGGTCCTTCCACCACTTGGGAAACCCATGGAAGAGACCGAGAGACTGCTGAGTCGCCTTGTCAAAGGGCATCTCGTGCTTGTACTTGCACCCCTGCTGGGTAAAGGCGCAGGTGCCGTCGTGAATCCACTTGTCGCAGTAGATCTTGGTTCTTCGTTGCTGAGCAGGCGAAGTGGCGACAATGCGATCAATACGATTCTGAGGACATGGTTAGCTCGACTGATCAAGAATCATCTTGGGTGAGAGGAGGTAGTGGTAAGAGGTTGGTTACCTGAAGGGGGTCAGGAGCTGGGGCAGATGGAGGCTACACACTCAGCTTCTGGCCGGCGTTGGATGTGCTGTTTGACGCTCACGTACCTTGACAGTCATGGGCTGGTTCATCTTGGCCACTCCCTGCGGTGGCTGCATGTGGAGGTCGGGGAGGAGGACCATGCCTTGAGCGCTGGCTTGCTTGGCGGGAACCTCGTTGAGGGCCGGAAGCATGTCGGCGGGGACGAGTCTGGTGTATTTACCGTCAGGGCGCTGCACGCAGTAGGCGTATCCATTGAGACAGTCCGAGATGCTGACCGGGGCGTCGCTGTTAGGGGCACCTGGGGAGGTGTTTGGGCCTGACAGCGAGTAGTTGTTGACACCTGTAGTGATAGAGTCGATGGTTGGGGGGCGAGGACCTCGCCAGTTGGCCGAAGTCATGCTTCGAGGAGCCAACGCCTGGTACATCTGAGATCTCTCAGGCCAGTTCCCATAGTAGGCATTGTGATGATTTCCGTTGGACGCAACATAGGAGCTGCTCTGGGGTCCAGAGGGAGGAAGATCCATGGCTGCTGCGTGTTGAATTGTGAACTCCTGAGTGGTATCAAAAGAAGAACCGCCTTGTTTAGCAGAAACTGGAAGCTGTGGATAAGGTCTGACGCGGTTGGAGGGGATGCTATTGACAAAGCTGAGTTTGTTGTTGTCTTCGACGGGAGTCAAGGACGAAGAAGAGAAGCTCGACCCTCTGGAGACGGCGGTCGGGGAGGCGACTCCTTGGCGGTGACGGGCCATCCTTTCTGTCGAAACGGGAAGAAGCAGCGAGCCGAAGTCGGGGGGGGGAGTGAGAAGAGTGAGTATCTGCAAACGAGCAAAAAAATTGATGGGTTGGTGAAGCTAGCCTATAGAATAACAAGGACGATTTCCGTGACCCCCGTGAGCCCTTGGCGATCCAACGGCTGGCAAGATAAGACACGGGTAGCTGAAGAAAGATGACGGGAGATGACTTCGAGATGAGGAGTGTCGGGGTTACAAACGGGGACGAGGACAAGAGAGGGCGTCGCCAGCTGTCGACAGCTGTAGAGGAGTGCACGATGATAATGACAAGAATAAGAACTCTACAGAAGCCGCTCTAGAGTATCAGCTAGAACTAAAGATGATTTACGCTTTAACAAAGATTTGTCCAGCCTATTTATCTACTGTGAAAATCTCATATTTGCTCTTCATCGTGAGCGTTTGCTCTTGACTAGGTAGGGGTGTCAAGCCTGTAAATGCACGATTTCAACACGGCTACATGCAGGCTGTAGTTTGTGTTGCTCTATTGGCCAAGTCATGAAACACTCAGAAAAACCATGACCAACACTACCACAGGGATTGTTGTTGTTGTCTGCTTTCAATGTTTTCTTTCATTCAATGGCCATTTATACTACCTGAGTAGGTAGTTTAACCTGAGCTTGGCCTGTCTATGCATCCATTCATGCAATCCTTTTTTTTCGTCTGGTCTGATGTATCGCACGCATCGCGTGGCGAATGACCCCCAACTCCAATATATGCTTGCTGCTTGCTTGCTTGCTTGCTTCCTCGGTTGATTGATTGGTTAATTGATTGCTTGCTTGCCACCCTCCCTCCTCGCCTGTTCGTTCGCCCACGTTGTCATGCACTGGAGCCCCAAGATCCATGTCAAACAAACAAAATATCTAGTAGGTAAAGCAATCGCCCGGCTGACTGTATGTCTCCCCCCTCCCTTATTGCTATTCCATGGCATCCATGTGGCAAATGTCCCCCTGGCAGGTGACACAGGGGAACAAAGCTTTCCCCTCTCCTCCAGAAAATACCAAGCTACACTACGTCTGCTTGCGCGTGTCCTTGCTAACTGACCTTAGCTGACTGAGCAGCGCCGCCTTTTTGCTGCTGCTTTGCCTCCATGTCTGATGTCGACTGTGAGTGTTGCAACCAATCAATAGCCATCCTCACCTCGGCTTCTGACCCTAGGCGGATGGTACTGTACGCAGCTATTGAAGGACGGCTAACGGGCTGCGAGGGAACAACAGGCTGCGGTGTCACTGCCACTGCCACTGGCTCTGCAGGGCTTCCCGGAGCAAGATAGTTACCTTTGATGTATCGTGAGAGGTGAACAGGGAGCTGTCCATTCTCCCCAACCCCAACCACAGAGCGTGGGTATGGGTTTGGCATGCGTTGAAGGCCTATTTGGCCACTGGGCGTGCCTTTTTGCCCGCCCCCTTGTTGCTGCTTGCTGCCGAATTTCGGGAACTCGGCTTTTGTGACTTGTTGCTTGACGGCGCTTGGCGTTTCTTGACGGGACTTCCGGCCGACTTGCTGCTGCTGCTGCCGTTGAGCTTGGTGGATTTCGGCGAGGGCTTGCTGCGCTTTTGAGATGCGGGGGTTGGTAGTTTGGAGGTTGATCGGCCCGTCTTCTTCGGCGTCTGCGCGTTCTTCTTGTTAATGCTGCTGCTTGGAAATGTCTTCTTGACAGGTGTCGTGGCTGGGGTTGCTAGTTGATTGGGAGAGTTCTTTTTGGCGTTTACCTTTGGCTGATGTGCCATCCTCCTCATCAGACTCTTCTCCAGAGTCTCCGCCAGCAAAGTCATCAGATGAGTCTGACGATTCGGGTTCGAGATCACCGAGAATGGGTACAGTGTCTGCTGCATTCGTCTTGTAGTTGATAGCCTGGACAAGTGGTTAGCTGATGATACTACAGTCATATCCGCTTCGACTCACCTGTCGACGTCTGCCGCCTCGTCCAAGGACCTCGCGATTTGCAGCTGCTTCCCGTTTTGCTTCGGCCTCTCGCTGAGCCAGAATACGATCCCACACACTCGAGTTCAGGGCCTCGGGCTCGTTCGTCTCTTCGGTTGCGAGGCCTGCTTCGAATCCAGACTTTTCGTTAGACCACACCTTTGCGTAGGCAAAGGCACCCTCCTCCTCTTCTTCCTCCTCGTCCATGTGTGTTCGATTCAGCAGTTCGTCAACTGCAGCGGAATCATAATGGATAGACTTCTTCTCGTAGTTGTCGCTGAACAGCGCCTGGGCACCATGCTTGAGGATCGATTCCAGGTCATCTCCGGCGAGTTCGTCATCGTCCATGCTTTCGATCAGGGCATGATCAAGAGCCATCTTCTTCTTTCCGATCTGCATGATCCGCTCTTCCACAGAGTCTACCGTCATTAGCTGGAAGCAGAGTACCTTCTTCTTTTGTCCAATTCGATGAGCACGGGATAGAGCCTGGATATCTTGGTGTGGGTTGAAGTCAGGGTCGAGGATGATGACTGTGTCTGCGGTGGCAAGGTTGATTCCCACACCACCAGCTCTTGTTGAGAGCAGGAATGCAAAGATGGGCGAGCCAGGGGTGTTGAACGCATCGATACGTCGCTGCTTCTCCAAACTGCCAATGCTACCATCGAGACGCCGATAGTCGTAGCCGAGACCACCAAGGAAATCCTCAACAATGTCCAGCTGCTGTAGGAACTGACTGAAGATGAGTACGCGGTGGCCCTTCTCCTGCAGCTTCGGAAGCATGACTTGCAGCAAAAGTAGCTTGGCCGATGCCTCAACCAAGTTGCGCTGAAGTACCGTAGGGTCGTGATGTCTCTCCTCGATAGCCTCGGAGTACATGAAGGGATGACAAAGACACTTTCGAAGTTGCATCAAGATGTTGTTGAGACTTCCACGTTCCTTCTTGTTCATCTTGCTGTTGGAAAACATGGCCTTGATGAGCTCTGGGTTTTTGGCCATGATGCTCTTGGAGAGCTTCTCCTGAATCACCGTCATCGTGACGGGTAGAATGATTTGGGACATGGGCGGCAAGAACTTGAGTACCCCTGCCTTGGTGCGGCGGAGGAAGTAGGGACGGATTTCGTTGTGTAGCTTTGGAAGTGTCTCCTTGTCGAGGACCGCATATTCCAAATCCAACTCTTCGGCATTCTTCTTTTTCGTCGATGAACTGAAGCAGGTTGAACAACTCCCTCTTGTTGTTCTGGAGCGGAGTGCCTGTGAGGAGAAGTCGAAAGGGGATCTTCATAGAACGAAGAGCACCATAGAGAATGTTCTGGTCATTCTTCAGTCGCTGACCCTCATCAACAACGAGTCCTGCCCAGTTGATCGACTTGAAGATGCTTTTGGTCGCAGGGTCTTGAGCTGAGTCGTAAGACATAATGACAACATGGGCCTTCATGTCTGCAGATTGGTTAGGGAATAGCTCATACTTGTGGGCGAGAGATTGTGGCTCCTTTCCGCCATGGTACGCGACAACTCGCAGCTCTGGGGCCCATTGCTTGAACTCTCGGCGCCAGTTGGGACATGTGGCATTGGGAACGACAATGAGGAAGGGCCAGCACTATCATGATGTTAGTGACACTGTCACCATGGTTTGATATGTACAAATATGACTTACCCTTGGACTGTCCTGGATCAGTGACGTGACCAAGCCAACGACCTGGACAGTCTTGCCGAGACCCATTTCATCAGCTAAAACGACACTTCGTTCATTGTGATAGTTGCCCAGCAGCCAATTCACTCCCTCAAGTTGGTAACCCATGAGCTTGCCCCGCTTGAGTCCCGCAGGTTGCTCATTGATCTCCTCAAAGGGCTCGGACTTGTACGCCTTGACACGTTCCTTGATCTTGTACGATGACTCGTACTTGAAGTACTTGCCCTCGATGTATTCGTAGTATGCCTCTACAAAGGCGGCGTAGATATCGCCCATGTCCTCTGTTGGTGGTGCATCCCAGACGACATCATCATAGCCGAGGCCTTGGAACTTGACAAAGATCTTGCTCACGTTGTGCATGTTGGCAAGTTCGTCTTCTCGCGTCTTGGGTCTGGGGATTGAAGAGTGCATCTTCACGTTGAGGATGATGTCGGGCATGATGAACTCGTCAGGAACTGCATCGGCTTCGTCAAGTTTGAGAAGATTTTGCTCGGCATCTCGTTTCCCAAAGGCAGCCCGCATCGTAGAAGCAGCCACACCGTGTACCCAGGCACCTGACTTCCACGTGCAGTGATTATAGGACCGGGTGTCCCACTTGATGAGATACTCCTTGTCGTCTTCCTTGACATCGTGCCATGTCGGTTGAGGAACCTGCTTGACGAGATCCTTTTGCACAGGTCGCCATGCCACCAGACGGTGAATCTTGTGCTTGGCTGTCCCGCACTCGTGGCATTGCCAGTCGATCATATGATCCTTGAGTCGCTCCGATTTGAGATCTGTACCAATCGAGTCCTCTCTAAGGCCCGGCAAATGCTCAACATGCCAGCCTCGATGGCACGAAACACATCGGAAAAGCACAATCTCGTCGTTGAACAGGAGATCAGGGGCAACTTTGAAGATAGGGTCAACACCGTAGTTCTGTTCCCGCATCTTCTCTTCCTGGCGAGACGTCTTCTTCTCGGAAAAGGCTGCGCAGGCGCGGCCGTCACGTCTGCAGCCCTGACACATGCTGTGTTTGGGAGCATTTTCATCCTTCTTGATCGGGATGCCAATGCAGTACCTGCACTGCAACACAAAGTCTTCCACTCCAACTTTGGTGACCTGGTGTTCGCGTCCGCTGCGAAACGAGAGACAGTTCTTGTGGTATGACAAGGTGCAGCCTTGACAGTAAACCATTTGTCCCCTGTTCCGCGAGCCACCGCATGTATGGCACTTATCCATGTGCATTGTAACGAATGCTGAGTCCGAGGGCAGCGGCTGGAAGACCTCCTTTACTGAAATAACCTTGGCTGGGCCTGGAGTCTTCTCATCGACAATGTAAAATGAATCCTCGTCCATCAAGGCGTCGTCTTGCATGTTGACGGTGGTTCGGGTGGCTCTTGAAGAACGTCGAGGGGCTTCAAATTCGATATCAGAGTCGTGGGACTTCTGACGTGCTGCGGCGCGTGATGCTTTGTGTCGTGCACTCAGAGACTGGAGGCGTTTGGATCGCTGGCGTGACTTGCTGGGGCGTCCTTTCTTGGGCAAGACATCTGAGACAATGATAGGCATGAAATCATCATCGCCCTCCTCTTCCTCCTCTGGAGGTGGGTCTTGAAGCAATTCATCCTGATCTAGACCATCGCTGTTCTTAAAGGTCATGCCAGTCAGGGTCATCTGTCTCGGTTGGCGAACTCGAAGCGATCTGGTAGGGGCAGGAGGTTCCTCTCGAAGGTCATCCAGATCATCATTAGTGACTAGGACGGAGGGGCTTCGAGAGATCTGTTTTGTCGTTTCCCGAGAGCGAAGTCGTCGAACTGGTTGACTAGGCGCACGTCTGTGGCGAATAGGCTCTTGGTCTTCGTCTTCGTCTTCTTCATCTTCTTCGTCGTCGATGTCCATGGGATCAGAGGCAACTGACTCTAGGTCGGAATCCCACTCATCCTTGAGCTCGCGCTTTCGCTTTCGTATCCCAGCCATGGAGTCGGTCTCAAGAGGGCCAAGTCCTTGATTAAAGCGAGCAAAGGCGGCTCTTCCGTTCTCGAGTGTGACGAGTTCAGTAAAAGGTATCTCAAGCTTGGGTTAGCGATTTGAGCTGAAGTGAGGGTGCGAAAGCGGAGGGATGAAGGGGAAGAAGGGGAGGAATAGGCGGGGGAGAGAGTTGAGAGAAATGCGATGAGAAATGAGAATGTGCGGGGTTGAGAAATAGAGGAGAAGAGGGTTGTAAGGGCAGCAGTGAATAAGGGCGATGTTGAACAATAGGCGGCCTATTGATATTGTGCAGAGGAAGCCGTTTGAATGTTGCGGCGCTGCTTCAAGCCAACTTGGGCCGCCACAAGCAAAGAGTGAGCGCAAGGATAGACTCATGAGCAACAGACGCGGCGCATTATGCAACCTTTGAATGAAGAATATTTACCTACCAACTCTTGCCTCCCATCTGTAAACTCGACGTTATAGCTGGCCTGGACGCGCTTGAGTGGAAGCTCTCCGAAAACAAACTCGACAATCTCGCTCCGGACCACCGAGTATTCCATGCGCTTCTCGAGTGGCATCTCAGGGATCGCAACCTGAATCGTGTACCCCATTTTCGGAATCGGGACCGGTGACTCGCTGGTCGCATAATGAGTTTGTTGCTCGTGCTCCTGTTTAACCGTGGGCACTGGGTCTAGTGCTGCCTCTGGGTCGGGAGCAAAGGCATCATCGTTCGTCTCGGGGTTCGGGTTCGAGTCTCCATCGTTGTTGAGATCTGTTAGGAGACGTTGTAATGATCTCTCGATCTCATTATCCTGATCGCCTCCAGTGTTGAAGCCCTCAAGGGGCTCGTAGAAAACATCATCGGTGTCCATTGCTGGCAGCGCATTCGGTCGAGTCGAGTCGTTGTCGAGGGGACGTGGGGTATATAAGGGCCCTCGTTTCGCGAGGAGTCGTATGACGGAAAAGACGGTGATCTATGATTACAAGCTGTAAGGAGAATATATCGGACATGAAGGCATATCTAGCCAGGCCTAGAAACCATCGCCAGGCCGTGTTGAGAAGTACAAGGCTATTAGGTCGTTTTTCGTTTACTCTGGTAAACGCGATGTCGTAGCCAAACGCGTTGTCTCCAATCTCATTAACACGAACCGAGCCTGGATGGATCCAATGCGCTAGGGTGAATCTCGAAAAAGATAGCCAATCAGAGACTGGAGGTGGGATTCACCGCCCGGAGCATCCCTGCAACAGCCCGGCAGAAAAAGTTCCTAGCGAACATGGGTGGAATTTCTATCGAAGGCGATCTTTAACCACAACCATCAACACACATCAAAAGAGTCTCTGTCTGATAGTCAGGCTCACGTTATGCCATGTTTCATCCGGTGCAATTGAGGGCAGCTGCCCTTCGCCGGCCTCTTACTGGCCTTTTTACACCTCAACCATGCCCTTCCCGAATTTTGGTCCGCGCAAAGAGCCTTTCAGCTATCCATCGGGGTATGCGCAACTCCGAGAAAGCCCAGTTTGGAGAATCCCGGCGTCCTACACGAGACTTGACCGAATCGCGCGATCGTGGCTCATTCGATAGAAGAGTTCGACGAAGGTCAGCGGCTGCTCCAACTCACCGCGATGCCCCAACCCGTCGAGATGAGTTCCTAGAAAAGTTCAATACGAGAGCTCAGGATAGTGCCGGCACTACCAGGTCTTGGCGTCAGGATCAAAAGCTAAGGAAGAAGCTACGGAAGAAGGACGAAGAGAAAAAGGCAAAAGAAGAGGCAGGTGACGAGGAGACCGGCCGTCGCACCCGGAGGAAGCGATTCGCAGATCCAGAGAACGAATTTGGCCAAAAAGAGTTTTGTGCACCGAATGAAGTATGGAGATCTCAAGGATGTGGCTGACGAACTGCCCATCAAGGAGTTTGTTCGGCCACGATCGTTTCACGAAGCCCGCCATGAACGACGGCAGTTTGAATTTCAAGATCCAAACTATGGGCGAAATCAAGATGCCCCGCGGTTCGAGAAACGGTCTGATCGATCAGACAACAACTCTCGATCAGTTCAGGATGCTTCAAGGTCTGAAAGACGGTTTGACCGATCTGACCGCGACTCTCGGCCAGGTTATGATGCTCGACGACCTGAGAGACGGTTTGATCGCTCTGACCGTGACTCGAGGCCAGGCCATGATGCTGGAAGGTTTGAGAGACGGTTTGATCGATCAGATCGGGACACTCACTCACGCCAGGACAGAGGGCGATCTGATCGATGGAACGACCAGGACGGGGGCTCTGCCGAAGGATCAGCTCCAACGCGCGGGCGCAAGAAGGAGATGATGGCTATGACAATAAAGTATACCACCGCTGCCTCTCAGTTCCTCTACGGCAGGTCAGTAGTCAAGGCAGCTCTCGAGCAGGGCAGGCGGAAGCTGTACAATCTGTACATCTACGGCGGTGAGAACCGCAGGGATGACAGGGACAACACTTACCTGTCCCGGCTCGCCGAGAAGCAAGGCATTCCCATTACCATCGTTCCCACCGAGGAGCAGCGTCTGATGGATAAAATGAGCATGGGGCGACCTCACAATGGCTTCGTTCTCGAGGCTTCCCCGTTGCCCCAGCTGCCGATCCGATCACTAGGAAAACTTGAGGAGAATGCGGCTCGCTTGGGCTTCCATGTGGAACTCGACTTCCAGACCAAGGAAGAAGAGGCCATCAACGGCACTGAAAGCTTTTTCCGACGAGCCAACGATGTCATGCCTAAGCCCTTTGTGCTTTTGCTCAACGAAATTATGGATCCTGGCAACCTGGGAGGTATCATCCGAACGGCTAGTTACCTTGGTATCGATGCAGTCGGTATCACCAACCGGGGGTCTTCTACATTGACACCCGTGGCTCTCAAGTCTGCAGCTGGCGCAGTGGAGGAGATCTCACTGTTCACAGTCGATGACCCGCTCAGGTTCATTGAGGATTCCAGGAAGGCCGGCTGGAAGACGTTTGCTGCCGTGGCGCCTCCCGACCGGAAATTGGTCCGCAAACATGGAGACAAGTTCATCTCGACAGACGCTATCGAGGCCAACAGTCCACTCAACGAGCATCCTTGCCTTCTTGTCCTTGGCAACGAGGGACACGGGTTGTCGAAGCCGCTCAAGGTAGCAGCCGACTACGAGTTGTCCGTGCCTCGATTTGTTCAGGGCAGCTGCATTGACAGTTTGAACGTTAGCGTTGCTGCTGGACTCTTGTGTCACTCATTCGTCAAGGAGCCCCTGGTCGAAGTCAAGCCTGTGCAGGTTCAGGCACCAGTTGAGACCCCAGAGCCTCAAGTCCAGGTCGAAGCGGAGGTGAAGCCCATCGAGGCTGAAAAGCAGGGGGAGTTGCTCGGCAGTGAGAGCGGTGAGGAAAACAAGGCGGAAGAGGCTGAACTGGAGAAGGCGGAGAAGCAGCCCGAGGAGAAAACAACCGAGGAGCAAAAGACTGGGGAAGAAAAGCCTGAGGAGACAAAGGCGGAGAAAAAGCCTACAGACGAAAAGTCTGAGAATACCGAGATGATGTTCTAAGCACCAACGATCTCATGTACCAACACAACGACTCACCTACACTCATGTACGACTACAACTACGATCGGAAAAGCATCTGGGCGGCGCTTGGATATACGGGAGGCATGTCATCATCCATGTATGATTACGATGTATAATACGATTAAAGAAAATAGATCTATAAGCATGTGCAGCTTGTATCGAGTGTCTTGTCTTGTCTTGTCTTGTCTTGTCGTTGAGATGGTCATTCTAGAAACTTGCCTGTTTCAGCCGGGACCTGCATGACGTCGCGCCGTCAGGAATCTTACCTTGTAACGGCTCTGCATCGACAACCGTCACACATTCAACCGACTCATGACTCGAATTCTGAATTTCTTTTTAATATCGAGTCGAATTTCGAGTCCTTTTTTTAGTTATCCGAGTCTTGATCGCCTCAATTTCATAGCTCACCCCCATCTTGTGGCCTCACCGCATCTCGTCCCTTGCGCAGTATCCCGTCACCCAGCCACCGGATTGTTTACCTACCAAATCTAGCGAGAGAGAGCCATAGTCATAGCGAGAGCCCAAGCAGCCATGCCACATCAGCAGCCTGACGTACACCCTCTCTCATGATTTGTTCCCTCGAATGTCCAATCCCGTATTTGTATTTATAGAAAAGGAACTGTGCATTCTTCACTCGCATTCATTTATCCTCTGGCTGACGCGGTCCCAGGGCTGTATCCACGGTGGTGTAAGAGCATCCATCCTTGCCCCGTATTCCGCAGCCAACAAGTCCCCCCCCACGATCATTGCAGCTAAAGAGAGCTCCTCTAGCTTGGAGATACAGACAGCTTTGAGATTCGGCATCTTAACCTACCACAATGCGATCCGTATCAGCCTTGCTCGCTCTCCCGGCCTCTCTAATCGTTCTCCTCTCCCAAGCCTCAGCCGAACCCGCAGCGCCCACAGCCTTGAAGAAGCTCCCGCCAAACTCCAACGACAAGATCCTCCGCGAGCATCTCGCATTTGCACCATTGCACATCCTCTCCCCGCGAGAAGCCGCTGCTGCAGCGGTATCGTTCCTAGACGAGCAGGACGATGAGTTCCTAGCGCTCAACGGCACTGAGCGGCGTTTCCGGCCGGCGTTTGCGCCTCACCGCGATGAGGCACGGGATGGCGTTCTGCGCCGTGCGGCTGAGGCCCTAGCTTTGCTGCAGAGGAGGTCATCCTGTCCAGAAGGCATGAACAGCTGCTCCGACATTGCCTCCGAAGTAAAATGCTGTCAGGAGGGGACATACTGCGTCGACGTGGGGGATGCTGTGGCGGGAGGTGTAGCGTGCTGTCCTAACGGGGCTTCCTGCGGCGGAGGAGTTGGCGCTTGTCCTTCTGGTGCTACAAGTTGTTCAGAGGAGCTAGGCGGCGGATGCTGTATCCCGGGTTATGTCTGTGAAGGTCTTGGATGTAAGTGAACCCTCGACTGAGTCTTCTACGTGCGAGAACTGACTTGAAGTATAGGCGTCCCCAGCGCTTCTGCGACACGAACGAGCACTGCCATCCAGAGCTCTACCCAAGCGAACTCGCAGATAACGATCACGACTACTCGAACAACCATTATTGAAGGCAACCCGTCTACCGTCGTCGTCACCTTGACCGTGACCGAGAGTCCCTCGGTAGAGCCGACCACACAAACAACCACCGAAGTCGTAACAGCTTCAGAAGAAGAGACAACAACAACTGAATCCGAAGAAACGACCGAGTCCGAAGAAGAGACCACGACAACGACCCGGAGCAGAACAACAGCCACAGGCTCCGTCACCGGCGCCCCGCCTTACCGTCCAACAGGCACAAGCGTCACCGGCACCTCGGAGAGCGAAGAAACCCAGACCGGTTGTCCGACAGGCTTCTACGGCTGCCTTGCTACCCACGGCGGAGGCTGCTGCCGTACCGACCGAGACTGCGATGTGCACGACTGCCCGGCCCCGTCGACAACCATCATCTCGGACGGCGCAACCATCGTGATCCTCGCGACCGATGCGCCCCCGGCTCCGGGCCCCACGTCGACCTGCGCAGACGGCTGGTTCCTCTGCGGTGCGAGTGCCGGCCCCGTAGCGGGATGTTGTCCGACGGGTTACGACTGCGGAACGGCAAGCTGCTTCACCGTGCAAGCGAGTCAGACGGGGAGCGTGCAGAAGGAGTTTCCCAAGGCAGGTGTGGGTGTCCGTGAGAAGCCAGTGATGATGTTGGCGGGTCTCGCAGCGGCCTTTGTATGCTTTGCCCTTGTGTAAAGCACATTTTAATCAAGATGGCCCTTTTGGATGGAGAACTAGGCCATGAAGATGGGAGATATAAAAGCGCCCGTACATAGACTGTAACTTTTGACCATGGTAAGATGATTTAGCTAGATACCCTCGCGGCACGCATATTAATGACATGAATCTCAGCTGCGCAGCCATGGCTTATGAGAATAACTTGATATCATAGAATGAATCATTCGAAGCGATTCTCATATTGTCTTATTCACCATTGTCAGGTATTGTTGCGACGTGACGGTCACAACACTCCTCAGAAGATGAATAACATGTACAATAGATTTTTATTTTATTTCTTTCATCAGCCATATTATAAAGCTTGGAGCTATTTTTGCATCCAAAATAATATTCACAATCATAACTTCCCGTCAAACACCCAGCACCATCATCAACGTCATCATTCTGCAATAACCAATATTTACTCGGGCATGTGGGTGAAGGGCTTGGCGAGGTGCTCCTGGCAGAAGGGAAGCTTTCCAACGGTCCAGATCTCAGTGTCCTAAGCTGATGTTAGCTATTATCGAAGCATCATCGCTCGTTGTACATACGGGCTTGAGCTTCTGCTTCAGCTCAGACTCAAAAGTGCCGGCCTTGAGGGCAATGATCTCGGGGGCGGCATCGGGGTCGTGGGCGATGGGGGAACCGCACTCGGAGCAGAAGAGGCGGTGGACGATCTTTCCGGAGGAGCCCTTGCTGCCGGAGTAGGTCTTGACGGGGCCGTTGATGGTGAGCTTGTCCTTCTTGACGACAGCAACCAGGGCTGAACATTGGTGTTAGTTTGGTCAAGATTCACACAGAGGGATAATATCCAGAAGAATCATACAGTAGGTGGAACCGCTCTGGCGCTGGCAGTCGTCACAGTGGTCGTAGCCAACGAGGAGAGGCTCGTCCATGTCGACCGTGTAGGTGACGGCCTTGCAGAGGCAGTGTCCGGCGAGAGGCATGATGATTGTGTGAAGAAACTTGGTGGTTTATGTATATAAGATAAAAGAAGCTGTGGAATATGTCACAGATCAAATAGACTGAATGTTTGAGCAATGGAGGTTAGAAACTGAAGTCCAAGAGAGCGGGAAGAGGAGAGTTTATAGCTCCAACAGCTTCGAGAGGGGCAACGGCGGGGTAAAAAGGCAAGTACCGACCCTCTCTCTTCTCCTCCTCGCTGGTACCCAAGGTGAGACCTGAGGGTGCAGTATTGAGTTGGGGTGAGAAGCTCGGCGTTGGTGGGGCTGCGGATTGGATGAATGACGTTGAGGAAGATCAGATCCGCGGCGTCAAGCTATCGACGATTGGGTGAGACGGGCGTGGACGGTGGACGGGGAGCTGCAGGTCTCAAAGGGGGCACAAGGATGGGAAATGGCTCCGAGCTGGCCAAACGAGGGTCTTGTCCCCATGTCCATGAGCTTCATCCAAATTTCGTGATCTGTAGGGATAGTATTACAGATACTGTTGCTAATTCAGTAGTCAGCCAGCCCCCATCCCAGCTATTCGGGCCATCGGGGACAGTCGTCACGGTTAGCTCATCCAACGCAACGCCCATATGCAGCAGGAAAACCACCCCCTACAGTAAGCTCAGCTTAGAGGGAACAAAACCGCTGTGTGACTGAGGAATTTGTCATTCCTCTAATCGCGAGAGCCTGCAGATTGATGGACGGACAAAGCGGGGCAACAAGACACACAAGATTTGGAATTGGGGGAAATTTGGAATTGGCCAGGCGGCGGTTCCGTCCATTGTTCTTGTCTTGTGTATCTCATATCGGTCCAAGGGGAGTAATCATTTGATATCCCAGAGTTTCGTTCCTCGCTCAAATGCTGCAAAGCCTCCACCAACTCCATCTATTTGCTTGATCTGAAGCCATGATGCAAGTCGCGGGGCAGTGGGGAGCTCATCGACCAGGGCTGTCCGTGTTGCTGATTGGTTGACTCGCATGAACCTCTCGATTCAGGCTGATTTGTGATATTCCGAATCCTCACACATCAACAGCAATTCCAAAAAGCTATGCATGGAGGCTGGAGCTCGTCATCGAGGAACAACGGGTACCGGTCGGTTGGTCAGCATCGAGGCCCTGGTTCTGATCGAGATATGTTTTTCTTTCCCTCCGCCACCTGAACGCCATGTCGGAAAGTCGCGGGTTCAGAAAGAGCTGATGGATTGATTCCAAGTCGATTGCGTTCTTGTCGAAGGCAGCTGGCGAGATCGCAATATCGTTCGTCTCGTATCATGTGCGCAACACCCCATCATGAGAACCCCCGGATCGCTTGGTTGATAAGAGACGCGAGAACCCATGACGCACCCACCCTTGCCCCAAGTTCCATCATGCCAAGCAAGTCGGTATTGCCAAAGGCGATCCGGTCAGCAAAAAACAGTCGAAGGACAGCCGCTCTATACGACTTCTTCAGTGTCGTGTCTCCCTGTCCAATAACAAAGGCATCCATCGACGACATGCGAAAATCTCGAATATCCAGACCCTGCGAAGATGATGATACCTGATCCGCTGATGTCAATGGCCTTTCAATCCTCCCTGGTCGACTCCGGAGGCTTTTGATCAACTGAAAGCACAAGAAATCGAAAGGGGTTGACGCATGCAGTGGGGGCGAGGCCTTCTTCAGGAATATCTTTGGGAGAAGTTCCGGCTTGTCAACCCAAAGGGTACAGCTTTCAGCCAGCTCACTAAAGACAGCTTCGAAATCGTGTGCATAATGAACGAAGCGCGAGTAAAAGACCGGGGTAAGGACCTTGATCTCAGCAGATTCCGCAGTCGCTGATGAGTCTGTTACAGACGAAGAACTGAAGACCTCTTCAACGGCTCCAACAACTCCACTTGGTATGTATTTGACGGTGATCGGGGCGGTTGACTGCTGAACAAGATGACTCAAGTACTGGCGGAATGCATCTTCCAGTTGCTTTTTCGATATTGTCGGCCAAGCGTCCCATACTCTCTTTGAGCGGTTCTGGGCGATACCAAACGTGAAGGCCACGCTTAAAGAAGAGAACGGCAGCTTCTTTGACAATTCTGGGAAACGTGACAAACCCAACCCAGAACCATCCAAGAAGAAATCTGGTCTTCTGGAAAATGCCCATTGAGCTTGGCTCAAGAGCATCACCCTCGGAAAATAGTCTTGCAACTAGCTTCGGGTGGCCTTTGGACGATGAGAGGTTGATCGTAATATCGATTCCCCGAAAACCTTCCATATCGGGACCGAGTGGATCGCTGGCGAGCAACGAGTAGGATCCTTTGCGAGAGTTGAAGGGCGAGACATGAAAATCTTTGTTCCAAGAACCTTTCACTCGGCTGCGCAGAGGTTCTTGACGCTCATCGTCTGTAGAGCCATTCTGGATGTGTCGTTCTGCCTCAAAGTCTCGAGTGACGAGGTAGGGGCGTCTCTCGCCAAAGGTATTGTTCACCTCAAGGACAATGGCTGACAGGACCTTTTCCTGAGAATAGAGGAACCAAAAGGACACCGGGTTGAAATGATATCCCAGGAATCGTGCAGCAGTAACAAGATATGCATGAGGGTATTGCGAAGGATCAACATTCTATTTCGATTAGCTCCTCATCCAGGCACGGAGATGATATTTCCCAAACCTGATTCTCAAGATAGTCATCCAACTTTCCGCGCAACCCATCATCTCGGTGTCCACGTTGCAGGTAGTCGGCTGGGTTCACGTCAAACCAGGCTCTCCGGTCCAAGAAGTAAGATAACCAAGAGGACGGGCCAGACACATTAGCAGATATCATGCCATTGGCGTTTCCCGAGTACCCAACAGGAACACCAACGACAAGATACGAATAGGAAAAGGAGTGCTTCTTGGGGAACAGTCGAGTATGGGTAGTGCGACTTGGGATTAGGAATGGGCGGCCAGGGCCGTTCCACTTGACAGTTTGCACATCGAGAATGCGTCCAAGAAACTGGTATCCCAGCACCGATGTTGGAAAGACGACTCCGGCGAGAAGTCCGAACTGTGTCAAGTCCAGGCTCTTGATGATTGAAGTTATTGCCGAGGCATGATTCCATCCAACAAAGGCCAATACCAACCACAGGTCAACCGCCTTTCCAACAAAGGTGAAATACGCTGAGAATGCAAAGGCCGCCACTGAAGAAGATGACCAATGCTCCGAGAGACGATCAAGAAGGTCTCCCGTGAGGACCACCGGCAAAAGCGGCGAGTCCTCGGACAGACCGTCCATGAGACGGACGTTGGATGCTCAAGGTATGCGCATTGCTGTTTTGACGATGTCTGAACAAGACTCTCAGCTACGTTAGGTAGGTGAGAGCTGAGGAAGAAGAGAAGAGGGGAAACGCGGTATCTAGAGTCGTCGAGCTTTACAATAACCAATGCTACGTCGGTCCGTCCTGAACTTGTCTATCAAGGTAGCTGCGGTACATACTAAACACTGACTTGCAGCGGGAGAGCAATAACGAAATTCACCTTAGTCATCCAATTCGCGATAGGAATTGGAGTGCGATGAACGCATTACTTTCTCAAGGGTTCCCGCTTTGTCGTCATCGCTTTGACGGGCTAGCAGTCACGCCGAGACTGCAAGGGGAAGGGGAACTGCCTTGGGGTAAGGAAGTGAGCTTTCCCTTGCATATTACGAGACTAATAATT